>PVLA01003338.1:144054-218175 GCA_004027455.1 Hydrochoerus hydrochaeris
TTCCCTTTTGAACTCCAGAGAAAGGAGTTGTTGAATTATGACACACATCTTGATCTGCACAGTTTAAACTCATTCTGCCTAATATTTTTGCATACTCTGAAACTCACAAATTTAATATCAGATTAAGGCTTAAAGTGGCAGTACCACCTAGCTTCATGCAAGCACTAGCCACCCTTGAGACACACAGAATGGTATTAAACTAAAGACAATGACATGAAGCCTCAGAATTAGAATTAGCAGGTACTATAACTTTATAATTAATTATACAATCCATGTAGCAAATAAAAAATTATACAGAGGCCAATGTATATAAATAATAGTTTATACAGGAACTGTCAATTTACAAACAGCACTGCATGGTTTCTATATTGCAAGCACAAGACACTGTCACACAGATCCACTGTACAGGTATAAATGAGTCCATGGACAATACATAGAGTACCACCTGAAATGATGCCCTTTTAGCTGCTCAACTTCTTAGAAAATAGTAAACTTTAAAGGGATGCAATACATTTTGATTCAAAATGTCTTCTAAAATGTTTTGTAGGGAAAAATTAAGAAGGGGCAAGATCCACAATGGGACTTTTGGATTCATTTTTGGTTCTTTTTCAATTATTTTATAAAAATAAAATAAAACTAGAAAAATTGATAAAACTAAGGGTTAAAACCCCTCAATACGTATTAGGTATTAGGCAAGTAATCTGAAGTATACCAGAGGTAAGAAAAGTCTGGTTTTAGGTACTACATTCTCTTGTATTTAATGAGTCATCAGCCACTTTACTGCACAGAAACTTCAATTATCCTCTTAAAACTTTTAAAAAATAAAAACTCACTTGCCTCTATCTAGAGTTATAAAACATGAATTTTCATATCTTTAGGAACTACATTAAAATCCACTACCAAACTCAGGACTTAAATTTCAGTATATAGTAAACTAGATAGTTTAGAATTTTAACCACGTGTGTGTATTTGGCTTTGAAGGAGTAACCAAAACTGTTAGTGAATTATCCCTCTGCAGCCAGTGACTCTGGGAGGAAAAGGCCTTTTCTATATGTATATTTAAAAATAAATATGACGAAACCCCCCCCCCCCCAACACACACTTCAAACAAACAAAATCATCCCTTGATAGGGACAAGTTGTTTTTTAATTAGACCACTGGCCAAGAAACTACCTAACACCTGGCTTGAAAAATTTATGAGATAAAAACTGCATTTCAGGCATGTTGAAGCTGGAGTCCTATATGCACAGCTCAAATGACACCACACCTAAGTAAGCGGTTTCCCCAAAAGTCACAGAAAATCACAAAGAACAACAGTGAATAGCATTCCAAAATAAGGACTGACTAGCACCTTACACCTGAGGACTTCACACACATTTTACAAAGACATGATTCCAACTCCTTTTAAAGCAATCTATTTCCATTACAAGACATTCTTTTTGAGTGACTAAGAGAACAAAACCAGTAGATTTTGCTGATGGTCATGGTCAGTGCTTGACCAAGAGATGGTCTTGCACCAGTTTCCTGTAACCCCAGCAGAGATGCACGCACTTGTCAGAGCACAGAAACCATGGAGGCATCTGGCAGCAGGTGCCCTGGAAGCTGTAGCCTGCAGGGTGTTATAGGCTGCATTCAGGAGCTGAGTGCAGGCAGGAGCTTCCAAGGCAGGAGGCCATCGACTGACTTGTGGAATGATTCAGGCCCACTTCCACTAAAAATGCAGCCCCAACAGAATTCCCAAAGGACACTGAGGACCAGACTTGAAAGGCACAGAGTCCAGGACTAGGTCTCCAGATACACTCGGGTGGGTGCTGGTAGAGACCAGAGGAAGGCCCAGGGTCATCTGCTGTTTGGGACAGACTGTCCTATCCGACCCTCAAGGAGCACACCCCCCAACCCATTAAGCAGCCTGCACTGTATTCCCTGGCAGATGGGTGGTATGGTGTTCTTGGGATCAAGTCACAGGTTTTAAAGACCATGAAGATTCTGGAAGAACTGGATGAGGACTCTGACATCTAGTTCCTGGACACACTTGAGGGAAAGGAGTTAGTATTTGGTGTCTTAACTTTACCTCTGAACTATCTAAATCCAGTCTCCTTCCACCCCTCAAAAAAAGGGACAGGGTGATATGAAGTCTTAATACTGCTGTCACACCACCATAGGCACTAAAAGACCCAAATATGTCTGAATTATTCACTTCAACCAGTAAGAAAAGTGTCAGCAAAAGCACCAGCCATCTCCAGTGCTGTTTAAATAATCTTTCACAAGTGTCAAGTGGTAAACCCCCTCCCAATCTGGGAGATGTGAGTGCAATCAGTTGATGGGCAGATCTGAGTGCAACGGTTCACATACTGGAACTAGCCCAGCTGCTTGCTGCACAGTATCCTCTCAGATACCCTCACTGTATCCTGGCTGAAAAGCCAAGGCCAACCCGGAGGACCCAAACAGCCACTGAAGCCAGTCAGGGTCGTCACTGACACTCACTCATGCTCCCAGGGTGAAGAACACTGTGACAGCAGAATTCAAAACATTTTCAATAGACTGCAAGACACAGCTCTTTCAGAATCAAAGCACACCATGTGGTATAAACAGCAATGGAACCCAAATCTGTGTTAAAGGCAATTCCTCCAGGGGATGATATATTAGAATCCTCAGGGCTAAAGTCAGCGTCTGATAGGTGTCTGAAGCAGGGCAGAGCCACCTTCTGACACCCAGCCAACTAAACTGTGAACTTGTCCTGTTTCTCAAGAAGGAGGTATTCAGAATGACTGCTGACCTTTCAAATATTAGAGAACATAAGGAACCTACAGATAGAAGTGAAGGAGGCCAGAAAACATCAAATGACCCAAATGTGGTGTGGGGGAAGGACATTCCTGATAGCAAAGTGGATAATCACAGGAGGACTGGTCAACACACTAAGTTTCCCAGGACTGAGTTACTGCAAGTCAGCCTCAGACCATCCCCAGAGCTGCTGGTGGCAACTTCTACTCCAACTGCAGACCCTGTGTTCTTTACAAAGGGTGCTTGATTGGAACACAATGTTTTGCTTTCAAACCTTAGCTCATTTTTAAGTGGAAAGTGACAGTAACTCAAGGTCCCAAAGCCTTTTGAAATCATGCAATTATTTAAAATGTATTATTTGCACAAGTGTTGGTGTTGAAGCACCTTGGTGATACAGAGTGTATAAAAAGAGAGGTAAGAGCAAAGGAAACAATTTTCAACCATTCAGAAGTAAGCAGGGGGGGAAAAGTGCTTTCTTATATTAAACAGGACATTGAAAGCAGGGATGCAGGTTATTTCAAGGCTCTGCCACATGTGTGGTCCTGCAGAGATACTCCTGCCAGCCGAGGGATGGCACACTGCCCTTGCAGAGAAGCCCTTGGTTCTGTTCATGCTGGCCTTTCAGAATGCTAGAATCTCAGCTGGACAGCACTGAGGAGTCCCTGGGTCCACTGACACAGCAGAGTAGGAGGGGAATGGCCCCATGTCACAGTATGGCACACACATTTTCAAGCCAGAACTGAAGGGAGAGATGTTTACAATTCAGTTTATTCAGGCCACATTTTGGCTATTTTCAGTGTGGATAGCTACTCTTATGAGCAAACATGAATCTATTGAGAATTCAGAGGTAGCTTTTATCTGCTTTTGTTTAAGTAAAAGGTATTTAGAAACCACCTTCTGTAGTGATTTGGCTAAGCCAATACATTCACTTGAAACAATGAAATGGCAGAACGTGTGCAGAGAAGCAAAGTAAGGGACCATGATGGCACTAATGTGACATTCACACACACACAGCTGACAGCCCCTTCTGTACCTGACACTGGGTAGCCTGACCACAAAGTTACACATGGGGACTTGGAGCATAAACTTCAAACCCAGCAGTATCACAGCATAGGGGCCAGCTTCAGATCAGGTCTCTCTGGCATCTATGGGTACAATGGTTACAATGACAATTTGACAGGACAGTAACCTCATGGCTTTAAGTTGACACTGGTCAAAGGGACATAAGGGAGACCACCCCATAGTCTATAACAAAAGCATACAGATGCTTCCTATCTGCAATGCCAAAGGCTAGACTGGACTAGAAGAAAATGCTTTCAGGAGCCGTGGCAGGTAAGAAGGAACTGAACAAGACCAAGAAGTTCCAAAGATTTACAATTAATCCTCTTACATTCAAATCTCCAGATAACAAGGGAGCAAGTCTTCTTCAAACATACGGAAAACTTAAATGTCAGAAAAGCAAGAAGATGAGTCTAGTTTGTCCTTCATGAATGGTCCAGACTTGAGGCTAAGGAACAGAACAAAGGCAGATCTGCACAATTCTAATGTGTAATACTGAAATGCGTGGTGGTGTCACTGAAGCAAAGCAGCATCCTGTATTCACATCATTCTGCTACCGTGAATCTATTTACAATCATTTAAATACAGCAGATGCAAAGATGGACATAATAAAACAAGTTCTCAAAAACATCAGTGCAATTATTTTGAGTTGAAAACTTTTTCTTACAAAAGAGTCAAGCATGCATGTAATAGGGACACCCCATGACAGAGTTACACATACACTGTGTACTGAAGAATGTCACAGCAGCGAGACTGCTGGCATGACAGCTGGAGAGAATGTTGTCGGTTACTTTGGGGAAGGGCTTAAAATATAAATAAAATGTTTGCATTCTGCAAGTGAGGCGCATGAACACTGAGGAAATAATCTTTTCTACTATTATACATTCCTTTTTTCATAAGCGTGAGAGATGAGTCAGAAAGAGGTCACAGAAAAGTTTCTTATGGCTTGTCTGGGCCACCAGGATTGTCCACTGTCTGGATTAGGTCAATATCTAAAGCACCTCCTAATGGAACTGCCTTAGGTGCAAGAAAATGCCCATGGAAAAAATCCTTGTAACTGTCCACCAGATCAAAGCCGCGCTGATGGACTACATCCAGTTCCTGAAGGCTCCGCGACAAGCCAAGTGCTAAGTGACCACCAGCAACCAGGAGAGGCTATCTCAGCTCCAAAGCTTCCTGGAGACACTCTGATGTCCCAGCTGCATGAGGCATGCTGGTCTACCCTTGACATATTGTATCAAATATATAATTTGGCTGAAAAACTGCCTTGTAAAAATAAAATTTAAATCACCCTGCAGATCAATGTAAAAGCACATTGCTGCTGCATATATAAGAAAAACAATTCATCCAGAAAAATTACATTTGTGGCTTTCAAAAATAAATCATCCAGTAAACTTGAAGGTAAACATTAGGTCATTTATAAAAGTTGGGTAAAATAATTCCTACCATATCCACCAGGTACCACATGCGCTGGAATATCCGCGTCAGCCAAATCAAACCAGAGGAGAAAGGAAAAAATAGCAACAATTTCGTTCAACAACAATAAAAATAACATATAACAATAAAATGCAGGGACTGAAACTGTCTCTAGTGACTGCTCAGGAACAGGGGTGAACTAGCAGAAATAGCAGGCAGTGTTTAGGCCAGTTGAGAAAAGCGTGAAGCTCACTTCCCACTCGCAACAGCGTCCTCCCGGGGTAAGCGGGACAGTGGCTACATGGCCTTTAGATTGGGAGTGATGCCCCGGCCAGAGGCTACCTGACCTACCCAAGACCACCAAGCAGACCCTAAAGTGGAGTATCAACAGTGTGTGCAAAGACTTCTCAGAACCAGAAAGCAAAGGCAAAACCAAAACATCCCTCTCTGTAAGTATAGATACGCTTGGTTTTACAAAATTTATCTGAAATAGGAAAATGTGAGCTTACAGTATGTAAGTAACAGGAACTACCAATGGCTCCCTGGAGCTTGCATTTCTTAGTTCTCACAGGGAGAACTCTTATGTGTAATAGATAGCAGTAAGGGGATGAGAGTTCATTAATGTTTTTAAAAAACGAGTATTTTTACCTCTACTAGGAAGAGTCCCACTATGGAATCTAATTGGGAGAGCTCTTTAAAAGAGATAAAATCTAGCTTTTCTTTTAAATGAATCCAGATTTCTACATGATAATCTTCACATTCAGTTTGCTTAAAGCAAGGCACACCTTACTCAACAGCTGGGTGGGTACAAAGCCAGCAAGTGGGCAGCTCTCAATTCTGAACAGGCGGCACTGTGGGAGGCCCAGCAAAGAGCCAATGGGGAACCTGGCAGCCGTGGTCTGAGGAGGGCAAGTGCCCTTGTGGCTTCTATGAACAGGGTTTGGACTTATCTTATTGTACTCTGAGGTTTTGCATTGTCTCAAAACTTACGCTAATAATGGAGGCATTGGTAGAAATTTGGGAAAACAATTATTTACCTGAGAAATTGTAACTACAGCCATTTAAAGTGAATCATCAGACATGTACAAAGGTATGTAGCTAACTCAAGTGGAGACATTTTGGTCTGTTAATTTTTTTAGTATTAAAAGCTTATAAAACAAGCATAGGGCTATAAAAAAGTACACTTCTTAAAGTACTTTGGCCCACTAAAAAGAAAACGTATACTTCAAAATGGAAAATCAAAAGCCTTATAGGTCTAATTTTCTGCCAGCCTGCACTCTTCCTTAGGCCTTATCTTACATAATGCCTTCTTTGCTTTGCTGAGGAGGTCCTCCCAAGTGGCCCACCCCCCAAGTGGCCCCTTGGTGCCCCAGGAGGATAGCCTCAGGAAGCCTCCAGAACCATCCCAGAGCTGCAAGTGATGGTTTAAAATGCAGATGCCCAGTGGCCTAGGAATTTGCATATTACAAGACCTACAATCCCTGAAGACTGAAATGCTGTTGGGGGGTGGGAGGTGGAGACACATGGTTCCAGATGGCTCTAAGAATGGCTGAAACTAACCTAATTTCAGATTCTAAAAATTGACTAGTCAGAAGAGTCCCCTCTTCAGATTGAATGTGCCTGGTGAGCTAAGCTCAGTATATTTGTGCCCTTCTGGAAACCGGAGAAAGTGCCATTTGCCAAAAAGACAACAGGCAACTGCAGTGCTTCTTAGTGCGGGGGCTGCTGTCACTTAACAGGAGTAGAAAAAAAAGATACAGCAAGAAGAGACTAATGTCATTAGTAAGACACCCACATGCACACAAAGACACACACCCCACTCTGAATACACATCTTCACAGATCATAGCTACCCCTATCACTGCCACCAGTCGAGTCCCAGTGTTGGGATCACCAGGCCAGGGGCTTATGGGCCTTCCCACCACCTCAAAAGCAGATGAATGATGGGAACAGGGATACAGGTAGGTGCCTATTCTAGGCTTAGGCACCACCTTTGGGACCCTCACTCTACTGTGATGCCAGAGGTAATGTTACAAAGGGCTGGGGAGGGGACATCAGCAGGGAGAGAGGAAACCTATAGAGCATAGAGCAGCACAGGGGAAGGCTCATTTCCTTCCTTTTGAACTTCTAAGTAGAACATGGATCTGATTCTTACTCAAATTGTATTCAAGGACCAAAAGCTCATTCAGCACAAACATCAGCGTCTGCTGTTACCCTTTAACTTCGTCCATGGTGTGTCACTCTTAGTGCAATGCTTTCTAGATTGGTAAACCCCATCTGGGGCTCCAAATGCAAATCTTAAACAAGCGGTCTCTGCCCTCTGTTGCCCACCTTGGGCTCTCAGCCGCTGGCAGCTCTTTTGGTTTCAGTGCATAGATCCTATGAAGCTTGCCTACCAAAACTGCACACCAAGAGAAGTGCACTCCAACACATAAACTTGCTTCCCAGCAATAGAAGAATAAATTCCATTTGTGCTTCATTAGCTGAGTGACACATGGGGACAAGGCGGCAGGAGGGCAGTGGGTGACTGGTGGACACACTATCCCTCCCAGAGGTATAGGCTACAGAGTCCACATTGGAGGAGGATCGCTGTCACATGAAGTCAGTTGCATATTCCTGTACTTAAGCACTAAGAGCCACTACAGGAGGCCCATCTCCAGGCTACAAACACTCCTGATATGCGAACAGGTCACATGAAGCACCCGGTAGTCAATAAAAGGAAAACAGCATCTATCTATCACATTAATACTGCAAACCAGATATATATATATATATTTTTTCTCTTACATTAAAGACATTAACAGTGAAAAAGGATTGTACTGTATTTATCACCACAGACCCGTATTCTTTAGAAACTTTGGAAAATAAATGTCACAGTCCTATAGGACAAATCTTATGATTAGACTGTCAGTATATTGTCTTTTTTTTTTTCCTTTTAAATAAATTTTTATTAAAATGGCACTTGTCTGCCAATCTCTTGACCTGTCACTGCTGTAAACACACATGGCCCACCTGCCATTGCTCCTCTGCTGAGGCTGTCAGAGGAGGGCAGTGGCCTGGTGAGAGATGTCCGTGGCTGCCTCACAATGCCACCTGGCCTTGGGGTGGTGGAACTTGCGCAGGCAAGCCAGGGAGCACACAGCTTTACAGGAGTCAACATTAATGACAACATCAGAATGTTCAAGGCTTTAAAACCACAATCATGTTTGGTGTTGCTTTCACTCTCAGAGAACATTCACAGCTAGTTTGAGCCCATCAATTTCATAAAGAATCATGCATTAAAAACAAGTAAATTGAATGACCAAATAAATTAAAAATGTTTTAAAGCCCTGAGTTCATAGACTGGTTTTAGGAGATTTTTAGGAAACACGGGACTCTACTTTAATAAGCAGCTTATAGATTTTGGCAAACCCTATTTCCTACGACAATGGGTCTCATACAGGTCTGCAGTTCAAAATCCAAGTTTGAAATCTGGGACGAAAGGCATTCTGGAAAATGGAAATCTAATAAAATCAATGATATTTCATGTTCGATGCTGGCTGTCACGGAAGGGCTGGGCGTCTGTTGGTCTGAGTGTAGCTGGTCTCATGTGAATCCAACTTGATGTGCACAATCGCTAAACACTAGAACATGTCAAGCAAAGTACATGGTGCGCAGCGTGTCCTGATGGACTTGGACCGCCTTGGCCAATGCTTGGTGGTCTCGCCCGTTGCTCTGTCCAGAGGTATGGCTTCCCTCAGCACTGCAGGGACACAGGAAGGAAAGGGAGAGAGAACACGGCCTTTGTTTGACAAGTGAGTGAGGATGATGCCTCACATACCTAGGGAGGGAAGCGGTGTGCCTATAGCCACCACAGAAGCACCAGCACTCAGGGATATCAGTCCTAGCCACTCCTCTTTGGGTAAAAGCAGCTGCCAAGCCTGTCAGAAACAACCCCAGCAGCGACCTTCAGCCAGGTGCAACACTCACCTGTCATGTTCCTTATCCACCAGGTGGTACCTGGCTCGGAAGGCCACCAGGTGAGCATAGTAGGCTGGCGCTGGGATGGACACAGAGCGTGTACAGCGCACATAGGTGTGACATAACTGGTAGGTTAGAATCTGCAGCTCATCGGAAGAGAAACGATTGTCATCCCAAAGGACATGGTAGTGAGAAGGCCTGCTTGTCCCCTAAAAGCAGATCAGAGTATCATACAATCAGACTGACTGTAAAATCTTTACAACAAATACTGTGGAAGAATATCGGACGATAAAAAGAGATGTTTATATTATTATTAAAAATTTACCAGGATAATCTATCTTAAAAGTCTCCATATTCATAAAGCACTGCACATATTTATCACAGGAAAATCAGAATAGATATAAAGCAAATATTAAGGGTGGGCATCATTCCAAATAGGTAGCAGAGGGGATAATGAATGTTCCAAATATAGAGAAATGAAAACTGTTTGAGGTCATCATCACTGTACACATATATTAAACTATCACACCACACCCCCTGACCTCTGACCTGTGCATCCCTCTGGACCAGGGAATGGAGATGCTGTCATGCTTCAGAAAGAGCAGTTCCTTCTGAAAGTCACTGTGGTTTTAAGGGACACTGCAGGTTGAAGACCTGATAGCCCAATAGCTAGTGAGTGCCAAATAGGATGGTCGGGGTAGAGAGGTACAATTATAAGGAGTGTGGATGCACGATGGGGAAATGAGAACATTTTTTTAGCTTTTGCTTTTCCAACTTATAGACAAAACTGTAAGCAGGTCTGTCCAGAGGTTTCTCCTCTGCCCTGTTCCTCTCACCCTATACTGTAACATGTGCTTTAGTTTCCAGTTTTGTCATTTCTTTTTTAAAACAAAGAATGACAAACATATAGATATATAGTTTTATATGATAAATATCTACAAAATGACTGTTTAAAAAAATCACACTACCTATCCTTAACCCATAAATATGTACATTATGCACCAATTAAAGAAGAAAAGGTATTTTTAAGAAGTGACTATTGAGGACAATGTCTTCTGGAAGGATCAAGTACTCTATCATGTTTTATTTATAATAGCAAAAAATTCTGATAAAAGCTATATATTGAAAATAGCATTTTAAAACAAGTGTCTGAACATGAATATCACTTTATACAAGTTCTGTTGCCTGAATCTTTTAGAACACAAAGGGGAGTTCATTACTCATCCAGGGCACCCCAGCAATTATAATGCCACAGGCAGCTGCTCCCTGACTACCTTGCCTATAGCATAACTCTCCAGGGCCTTCTGTTTAGAGCCTGGTCTTGTGTTGAAGTCCTGGGCAACTGGCAAGGAGTAGGATGGTCTCACTCTAATGAACCACTGCACACACCAGCATTTAGCTGGTGGCTGCCACAGAGGAGCAACAGTATTTGAAGTGAGTCTGCCCAAGGTCATGGGACATGGGCCCTCCCAGGCCTTTCCATATCAGAGAAGCTTCCATGTTAGAAAGTTGCCAGGCAGAAAACAAGCCAGAGAGGTCCTGGAGGGTAAGGGTCTCCTCACTAGGACGGAAGCCAGCAAAGGGGTATGGCATGAGGAGACAAAGCCTGAAGTACTGCAACCTAAAAGAGCACGTGCACCAGCCCTAAAGACAATGGCACAAGTGATCTGCATCAAGAAATGGTATGAAAACCTTTATGCTCTGCAGCATGTATATAATCCTTCAAAAGGTAAATGCCATGCTCAACTCTCGGGATACCCACTGGCAAAAAAACAGACCTGAGGAAAAGTGGGGCAGATTGGAAGATGCAGACACAACTACAAACATACTCAGCCACTTTATCTTTGACAAAAGGGCCAAATATGTTCGCTGGAAGAAAGATAGCCACTTTAATAAATGGTGCTGGAAAAACTGGCTCTCTGCATGCCAAAGACTAAAACTACACACATTATCTATCACCATGCACTGAACTAAAGTCAAAATGGATCAAAGATCTAAGTATTAAAACAGAAACACTAAATGTACTGGAAGACAAAAGTAGGTACAAATCTTGAAGATATAGGGGTAGGTAGAGAGTTCATGAAAAAAAAAACTGCACAGGAAGTACTTCAAAAAACAACTGGGATCTTATCTTATTAAAAAGATTTTGCACATCAAATTACCAACAGAATGAAAAGATAACCCACAGAATAAGAAAAAAATTTAGCCAACTGTTCTTCAGACAAAGGACTTCTATCTAGAACATGTAAGAATTGAAAAAAAAAAAATCAGGCTCTATCAAATTTCAAAGACCCAATCCAAAAATGAGCATCTGAGATGAATACACACTTCTCAGATGAAGAAATAGAAATGGCAAATAAATATATGAAAACATCATTAGTCATTCCAGAAATGCAAGTTAAAACAACAGATTTGGAGAGTCTATGTAAAGCTATTTCTTGTGTATTTTTATTGTACAAAGCAATAAAACTGGAAACAACCAAATGCCCATTAATAAGGGAAAACTGAGTAAGATGTTCTGGAGCTACAATTATCTTGCATGCAGACACTAATGGTAAAAAGGACCCATTTTGGTGGGAGTGGGGGAGGTATACCAAGAATTGAACTCAGGCCCACATGCTTGCCAGGCAAATACTGCACCACTGAGTTATATCCCTGACCCCACAAAAATGCATTAAATTTAAACAGCTTTTAGTAAGGTTCTTAAATTCCAGGTAAATATTACCAAAACCAACGGCTTTTCTCAATACTCATAATAAATGATTAGGATGAAAATGGGAGAAAATCTATGCATAATGTTAAAAAAAAATCCAGAAAATAATAAAGGGCAAATTTAAGAAGAAACATTCACCATTTAAAAGGAGACCATTTTTAGGTCTTATTAAAGAAGACTGAATTCATCATTTGCAAGATACATCATGTCTCAGGATAAGAAGACATACCAAATAAAATATCCAATCATTCCCCCCCAAAAACAGAGATTCCATCTCACACCAGAAATAATGGCTATCATCAAGAAATCAACCAATAACAAATGCTGGAGGTGCTGTAAGGAAAAAGGAACCCTTCTCCACCATTGGTGGGTGTGTAGACTGATACAACCACTGTGGAAATCAGTGTGGAGATTCCTCAGAAAACTAGGTTTGGAGGAATCATTCTATCCAGCTATCCTCCTTCTGGGTATTTTCCCAGAAGAATTAAAAACATTGTATCCCAGGCAATACATAAGCACCCATGTTTATAGCAGCATAGTTTATAATAACTAAATCTTGGAAACAACTCAAATGCCCATCAACCAAGGAATGGATAAAAAAGATAATAAAAAAATAAAAATAAAAAAAAGAAGGATAAACTCAAGGTAAATTGATGCAACTTGAGATCACACTCATAAGTAAAATAAATCAGACTCACATATGTAAGCATCATGTAGTCTTCCTAGTGTAAAAAACTCAAAGAGTAAAGAAGTTCCAAAATATATGATAGATATTGTGAAAGTGAAAAGGAAAGAAACTGGATCAAACGAAAGAACAATTGGGAGGGGAAAGGAGAAAAGAAAAAAGGGGAAAAAAATATGTATAGAGAGATACACACACACACACACACTAGATAATTCTACTACTCATCTCTAGTCATAGAAAAAAATGGCTTGTGCTTACACTGTATGATCGATTTTTTATGTCTACGTCTTGTAATCTGAGCAACTACTTTGAAAATAACAATATGCAATACATTAACCATTGTTAATTTCCTATTACCTTGTTTTGAAACGTTGTATCACCATTTTTATTCTTTTTTTTTAATTAAAAAAAATTAAAAAAATAAAAGTAAAATAAAATAAATCTCTCAGGGTACCCAAATGGGCTGCATGCTGGGTGTGGCTCTGGCCACAGAGCACAGGGTTTTTCATGCACGTGGACACCTGGAAGTGCCCACATGGGCCTCCACCCCTACCTGGATGCCGGCGTGACTGCACAGGTAAAAGTCAAACTCTGTTGGGTGGGTGATTTTCGTGTCCACCGTTGTGCCTGCTGGAATGTTCCCACTCTTCCCAACCTACAGCAACACAGGAACTTCATTAGTCACAGAACTGGCATGGTCCAGTAGGCAGGAGAGTGATCCAGTGCCATACTGCCTTCTGGGCCAGGCTGCCACAGGAAGCCTTTACATTGGCTAGAATGTTGGTTCAGTGAGAAAGTGCTAAAATCTAACAAGTTTGAACAACTGAAACACCACCAGGGCCAGAGTTATTATTACCACTGAGGCTAGGCTTAAACTTATGATCCTCCTATCTCAGCCTCCCATCCAGACTGCTGGGCTTAGAGGCCTCTGTCACCACACCCAGCTTACTTTCAGGTATCCTTTTCTAGATCCTATCTCCCCTTGGCCTTCCTTGGTACAATCTCAGATACAGACTATTATTCCAACAGACATGTTGAGTTAAATGGCCCTAATTCAGAAATCCAAAAATGTGAAATCTGAAATGTTCCAAAATATGAAACTTTTGAGCACTAACACAATGCCTAATTCCACACTTGACCTCACATGACAGACAGGCCAAGGGCAAATCACAGGCACACTAGAAACACTGTACAACATTACTTTCGGGTTATGTGTGTAAGGAGTATATAAAACAGTGGGTTTTTCATTTAGACTTGGCTCCCATTCTCAAGATACCTCATAATATACACACAAATATTAAAAGTCAAAAATCCATAACACTTCAGGTAAGGGATACCCACCCTACACATTTATATTTTAAATACATATTCAAGAATCCACTAGCATTGTGTTTTAATGTTTTGCAGATCAGAAAACTGCATACATGCATAACAATGTATTATTCTCCTACTTGCTTTTTTGCTCAGTTTTAAAATTTTGAGGCGTATCTATTTGATGTAATTTATTACTTTCCTTTGCTAAAATGAATGCTAATATACAAATATAGCAAATCTTTTTTTCCTTTTGCTTCACAGGTAATTTTTACTTTATTTCTTAGTATAATAATATTTGCCATAAATACTAATTCTTCAGATGGGGGTCTTGAATTTCTGGGCTCAAGTAATCCTTCTGCCTCAGCTTCTTAAGAAGCTGGAACCACAGGTGCACATCTCTATGCCTGGCTATTCTTACATACACACCTTCAGACATGTGAGTTTCTCCAGGATAGCTAGAATTGCCAAACTATGTTCCATTTTGGTTATCATGTTGTACTCTTTATCAACTATGTGTGAGAGCTACTTAATAATAATGTACTTACTGTTCTAGAAACTGGGTAAGTGCTTTGCATGTGTTAACTCAGTCTTACTGAGGCCTTTGTCTTAGTGGATGGTAGTTCAGGGAGACAGAGTGAGGCTCAGTGACAGCTGATGGTCAGGCAGCCAGTATATGCAGAGGCTTGATTTGAGCTTGGCCACTTGGCTCCAGACCCCATGCCCTTAAGCCCAGCAAAGTGTCAACATCCCTGCCAACTAGGCTACTAACAGGCTATCCTCATAATGTGAGTTAACAATTCCTTCCCCTTTCCCAGTCTCTGAAACTCTACACAAGATGATTTCTTGAAGGTCAGGTAAAACCTGCCTGTAAAAAGCTCCAGACTAAATTCATAAAAGTAGCTTCCCTGTATTCCCTGCCACACTGTGAGATATCTACTGCTGAAGTTTTGGGGAAACAAACCTATAAAACTCTCAAGGCCCAATACCTTTTGGGATGAGAGACTGATTACTAGATTATGCTCGAGTTGATTTTGAAAATTTATATAATTCTATGACATTCATTTTTGTATGTACCTATTTCACACAAGTTTTTTTTTTTTGGTACCGGGGATCAAACTCATGACCTCATGCTTGCCAGGCAGGCACTTATGCCACTGAGCTAAATTCCCAGCCCCTACACACAAGTTTTCAAATTTGTCTGTGTTAAGTTGCTAACATATTCCCTATGATGTAAAAATACAACACCATCCTTTCGGTAGCAACAGCCTCTGTTTGGCTCTTTTTACTGGTGTGAGTACCCTCTTTTGTTCCTGCAAAGCCTTGCTCAATCTATTTTTCCAGAAAGTAGGGTTCAACTTTAATTTCCTTTCTTGTTTCTTCTTTTTCTACTTCCTTATTTCCATTCTGGGAAGGAGAAGATAGGTATGGATGTTACCAGTAGGAAGTGGCCTTAAGAACTCTCTTGCCTGCTGGTGGCTGAGACCAGGGTGCTGAAAAGGGGGCGGGGCCAAGCCCAGGTCCTGTACAACATCCCTCCACTCCTGCGGACTGAGCTCTTCATTCTGCCCTCCCTGTCTGTAGACTCGGAGATTGTTCTCATTCTTGTTTTACAATAAGTGCATCTAACTCTCCACAATGTCATTTTAGCTGTTCGCATGTGGTTCCATACAGCACTCTCTGGGTTTTGTTTGGTTCTGAGCACCCTATAATTTCTATTCTCATTACATTTAATGCTTGAGATACTTAGAGATGAATTACAAGTTTCAAGCTTTCAAAACTTTTTCTACTGGTAGTTTAATATTTAGTTGTATGATGATCAAAATGTTTGGTTTATCTAAGTCTGAGGTTTAAACGTATCCTGAGACTTCCTCTGTCCTGGTAGAAAGCTGGCTTTAATAACCCTTCCTTGTGATCTCAGCTATTGATAGGCTGGAATCTATTACACCTAGCTTATTGATTTCACCCCTCAATTTTTATTTTTCACACATTTTTGCCAGTTTCAATTTCTCATTAGGGTTAACATATCCCGCTTTGATGATAGGTTTAGCAATTTCTCTGAAATTCTGTCAGTTTTTTCATTTTTCTTTTCTTTTTTTTTTAATTTCCTCTTATTAGGTCATGGTGTTGGATACATTCAAGATCACAGTTGCTGAGTCTTGTTAGGGAATCATTCCTCTCATTGTGACAAAGTATCCCTTTTTCTCACTGTAACATTTAACTTCTACTTTGTCTTTGATTTATACAAAAGTATGTGTATTAACTGGGTATGTTGGCGAATGCCTGTAACCCCAGCATTTAGAAGACTGAGGCAGAAGGTTGCCACAGGCCAGTCTGGACACCACAGTGAGTTCAAGGCAAGCCTGGACTATGTAGCAAGACTCAAAAGAAAAAGTGTGTGAATAGAGGGCAGCTGGGAGCTTAGCAAAGATCTCAGCTCACTGCACCATGCTTGAGATCTGCAGGTGTCAGATAAGGCCATCTCCCTCTTCAGCAGCTGCTTGGATGTGCAGCTGGGAACAACGCATTTTGTCTGGAGCACGGAAACCATTTCTGGTCCAAGGAGTATTTTTCTTCAATTGTGGAGAATTATCTGTGGCTACAGACTACTGAATCAATTTCCGGTGTTTACACACAGCCTCCCCTAAGGCCCCAGGTTAAGCCCGTTCTATCTACTACATTCTCTTTGACATTACAGTGTCATAGTCCACTGCCATGGTTTCCAACTGCCTCCTTGACAGAGCCACCTATTGTGGTAATTCATCATATAAATGACTTCTCACCAAGATGTGGAGGACCCTTCCTAGACATCTGAGGTAATGTCCTCACGAATCTCCCTAGGATGGATGCCAGCAGCTCTGTGCATCTGCCGTGTGTAGCATGGTCTAAGCACTGGGAGCTCACCCGCTCATTCTTGTCAGTGCAGAAGAGCCGTGTATGGTGCCTCTTCTGCACCACGATGAACGTGATCCCTGGCTGGTAGTCCTTCTCCAGCTTAATGCAAGCCTCACGGATGGCAAGCAGCTCATGGTGTAGGACCTGCAGGAAGGAGGTGGGAGAAAGGACAGGTGTCAGGGCTTTCTGTCTATCCTACCTGAAAACAAACACCTCAACAGTATATGCCACCTCATACACCCTGTGGCTCTAGCACTGTAAGCACTTATGACTTTGCCCTTCTGAGCCCATGTTCTGCTCTCTATATAGAACAAACACCCAGGTACCAGGGTCAAATGGTTTATACTTGGTTGGCCACAGCACCTAGAATATTCTCCGTACATGGCATCCCTACAGAATGAGTCACTATGGGAGACTCTCAGGCATTAATCCATTCAACTCCTCATTAAGCTTGGGGTTTTTTTGTTCTTCATAGAAAGGAGAGAAATTTATTGGGGAAGACATTGAATTAGAGGTTAGACCTGAGCTCAAATCTCAGCTCTGCCACCACGCAGCCACATGACCTTTGGAAAACACACATTTTGATCCTGTCTTTAAACACATAACAGGTGAGCATTATGCCTCAAAGACTTGGCGGAAAGATGAGCAGCGATGTGTGAGACATTTGGTACATAACTATTAGGCACTTTAGAGTTCTGTTGCTGTTTTAATACAGAATCTCACTGTGTTGCCCAAGTTGGCTTCACACTCCCAGACTCAATCTGCCTGCCTTAGTGTTCCCAGTGCTGTGTCTTAAGAGACCAGTGCTTAGCTGCACTTCAGATGGTCAGTAACAGTCCCATTCAATGATCATGTGACAATGTCTGTAATCCCAGTCCTCTGGGAGGCTCAGGCAGAAGGACTGCAAGTTCAAGCCCAGCTTTGACAACTTAATTATATGGCGAGATGCCATCTCAAAAAAGAGGTTGGGGTGGGGGATTTAGCTCAGAGGCATAAGCACCTGCCTGACAAGCACGTGGTCATGAGTTCGATCCCTGGTATCAAAAAAACAAAAACAAAAACAAAAAGGCTGGAGATGTAGCTAAGTGCAAAGGCCTTGGATTCAATCCTCAATACAAAAAAACAAAAACAAATCTTGAGAGCTATGAAGAAAATAACTATGGGAACTTTTAAAGCCAGATGGCCCCTCTCTACCAGAGAAGAGGGCTTTGGAGCTCAGAGGGGAGAGGAGAGAGGATTGGGAGCTCAGAGGGGAGAACCTTCTGGCTAAGGAGCCCAGAAAGTGTTACTGAGAGGTAGCTGACTCTGGGGCATGGGTACACAGCATCAGAGCTGCCAGCCTAGGCTCCCATAGGAGCTTAGAACCAGAGGCTCAGGCCACGAAAGGCCTGGTGGTCAAGAAGCACAGTTTGTTCCTCTCCCAGAGGATTGTGCTCTCAGGGTGATACCACTGCTCCCATTCTGAGCCAGGAAGGTATATCTGGCAGGGTGCATGGTCACATCTGTTCAGCTTGAGATCAAAGCCAAGTGGTTTTTTTTGGGGGGGTGTTTTTGTTTTTGGTATCAGGAATCAGGAATCAAACTCAGGTAGGCACTGTACCACTGTACTACTTCCCCAGCAAAAGAATAATTTTTTTCGATTGGTGATGTTGGATATTGAACCCAGAATTTCAGGCATGGCAGGCAAATGCTCTATCCCTGAACTATATCCCAGCCCAGTGCTGGTGGATTCTTGAGTACCGAGGGCCTCTGCAATAACCCAGGCAGCTAGTCCTGCATAAGGATGCTGTCCAGCTCCTTGCCCTCCAGTAATGGGTGTGGCTGCTAAATCTTACAGCTGCCTTCACAGCCGCCACTTCCCAGACAGCATCTGCAGCAAGTGGGGGCAGGCAGAGGAGAAAAGTCCGAAGCCACTGAGGACAGTAGAGCTCCAAGACAAAGTGGACTTCTTACCATCCCAAGGGACCCTGGGTGGGACCGGTACAAAGAACAAAGAGCTTTCCCCTCTTTCCCACCTGCAATAACTTTCCTACCTTCTGGATCCATCATGCCAGGTTTGTGGATACTGCCTTCAAAGAGTCTCCAGTTTTCTCCAGTCCATGCACAGTTCTTTTGGCCCCTGTGCCCACCCCTACCTCCACCCCAACACTTCCCCCTTACACTGCAGACAAAAGAGTCCCAGAAACAAGATCTCTGCCCCATGAAGACCTTATACTGAAAGCTCTCCAGACCTCGAGCTAAAGCTTAGACTCCTAGGAGCTCTGGACAGCTTACTTGTACCGCTGCATTTGCAACTGGTCCAGCTGGATCCTTCCTCCCATGTCCGCAGTGCCCAAGCTCATACCCAGATCTTCTCCTCCCCCTTTGTCCTGCCTCTGCATCATGGCCTGGGAAATCCTGAGATCCACAGCCTCCATCCAGATCACCCCCTCAATGTGACCAGGTCAGTTGTGGCAGCAAACAAACTGCATCTACATATGCAATAGTGAGTGCGGGGAGTGATGGCAGCCACACAAACAGGTAAATCTCAGGTGTCTGAGAACAGAAGGCATGCTCAGAGAAAAGGCAGCCAACCTGCTGGAACTGGCCTTCGGAGACGCCATCACGGTAGAAGATGATGCGGGTGGGCTTAAAGCGCGTGGACTTGTAGAACTGGATGAGAAGCTCACGCACCATGGCAGCCAGGTCCTGGATGATCTCCTGCCGGTGCTGCTGTACACGCACAGTGGCGCAGTAGCGGTTGGGGTGTGCATCCATGCTGCCCACGACCTGCAGGAACATGCAATGAGCACCTGCAAGGATGCCTGGGGCCTCCGTGTTTTGGGCACATGCTAGCCAGTATCCTGCACATGGGCAGAGTTGTCTCAATTGGACCTGTGATGGCAGAGTTGGGATAGCTGCTTGCTTTCCCTGAATGTTTGGCAAGAGTGCTTACTTATATATTCTAAAGAATGAAAGCCTGCCTTAAGGCACACTGTAAAAATAGGTGATTACTCAGAGAACTTTATTCTGCTTATGACCAAAAACGGTTGAATTAATTTGTCTAAAGAAAGTAACCAGTAAGTATTCCTGGTTTTTTCAAGGCAACTGCTTTTCCAAAGAGCCATCTGCATACACACACAGCAGTCTCCCACCCCATTTTGATCTTAGGAGGGTGGGCTGACATGAAGGCAAGCTGGGCCTGTGAGCTGTCATCTGAAAGGCAATCAGACAGAGTGCACAAGGAAAATGAGTGAAAAGAGGGAGTCCAGGAGGCCTATGAGTACCTTTGCCAGGAGAGGAGAGCACCAGACACACTCAGCCACTCCGGGGCTGCCCCTGCACTTCTGGGTGGAGGCCTACTTCCCCATGAAGCCTTACGGGAGGGGCTGCTTCTCCTGAGCATTCTCCCAGACTCCTGGTCCTCTGTTCTGCCTGGAGCTAAAGTTTTCTTCTAAGTCAAGTGAAAATAAGTAAACCTTAAGGTATTTCAGGTTAATATGAACAGAAACAATTTAACATACAGATATCTGTTGCTATGGAGAACTGTGGAGGTAAACACACAGATTTCTCTGTTTTTGAAAACTTGGAAAGTTTTTAGTTAGGTCTAAGACTCTAAAACCCAGACAGCAGATTCAACACTGCACAGTATTTGTCCAAGAAAACAAAAGCTAAAAGGGGTAAGTGAGGCAGGAAGATGGCAAGAGCACATGCCAGTGCCGGAGAGCCTCCCGGCTGTGTGCTGACCTAGCTGGAGATGCAAGAGTCCTGACTTCCTGCTCTACAGAACAGAACAGAGCTACTAGGTGATCTGCTGAGCTGCCCTTCCTGATCAAAGGCAGAGACACTTGGCCAAGTGAGAAGTGCTACTCACACAGGATGTGTAGGGTTGGGACTGTGGAGCCAAGTGACAGGAGCTACCTTAGTGCTGACTTCACAAAAGGAAACATGGCTCTGAGTAACATCTGAACTCAATTCGTTTATGTTATACACATGAGCACACAATATGTATGGTAGTTTTGTTCCACCAAGGGTAGCCTATCTGGTTCTCTCATGTTCACAAACCCTCAGACTGATTATATAGTGACATTAACATTTTCTCAGCAACTACTAAGTGCCAGCCTGGAAGATCCCCAAGTACAGGGCCACTGGGTCCCAATTTCTACCCTGCAGCCCAGTGCTTCTGAGGCACATCTACCAGGGAGGCCAAGGAACATACAAGACAACATTCATGGGGTGGGTCCTAGGTGGTTTCAGACAAACAACAATTAAAAAAAAAAACCCTTCAAGCTTTCTTCCATTTGCTTAGCCACCCAGCCTGTAGTCAAAGGCACATGAGGAGCCATGCATGGTGACATATACTTTAATTTCAGCAATGAGAGAGGTTGAGGCTAGAGGATTTCAAGTTTGAGCTCAAGCTGGACAACTCAGAGAGACCACATCCATAAACAGTGATAGGAATAGGATGTAGCTCAGGGGTGGAGCATCCCTGGGTTTGTTGTCCAGTAAAATCACTCAATCAATCAATCAATGGAGAGGTAAGGGGACTCAAGGTTGATACTTTTTGTACCTTACATTCCAAAGTTTAAAACCTACACTGGTAGCAACGTATGGCTTGGTTCAGTCCTTTAGATAAAAGGCCACTGCAATGGTCACACTGTACCCTCTTACAAACAACCAGTGTGGCTGCTAAGCACACTGCCTAAATGGACAGAAGCTGGCAGGAAACCCTGCATGCCATGCTAGAACCTGGGAGACCTGAAGCTGCTGTTGCCACCCAGACAGTCTCAGCTGAATCTGGTCCAAACGCTTTGTGGATGGTATTAAGTCACTCAATTTCTGTAGCTTCTTAGAGCCTATTTTATGCCATCATCAGTGTCCCTGTAATCTCTAGTTTGCTATGTGATCTAGACTTCATCAAATGAGCAAAGCACTATGCCTTTCAGGAAGAAAGCCAGTCCACGTTGTTGCAAAGGAACTATAAGCAGTTGAGGTTCCTGCCAGGCAGCATGTCACCAAGCAGGGTGCTCCAAGGACAGTGTGGACACTCACTGCGGCAATTGAGGGCTTCTTCCCATCCCCAGCAGGTGGGTGAGTGACATCCGCTCCCAGAAAGATGACAGGCTGCTGGAATACAGGAGGCCTGTTGGGGGGAAGCAGGTGTTAGTGGCCAAGGCTTGGGACACAGTTTGACCTTTGAAGACATGAGTTACTTCCATCATTTTTTAGGTGGTAAAAAATACATAGTAGTTATGCTTTTGAACAGTATTTTTCTTTAAAGACATACATAAACTTCACAGATAAAATAACTCAAGGTCTGAGATATGGCTCTAATAACCCAGGAGGGAGGAGAGAGGTAGGGTGTATCCCAGACAACATTGGCTGGGGATTGATGGCTGCTGAGGCTGGGGTCAGGCACATCTGGCTTTACCATTTCATACCTTCTGCCTCTATCTAAGGGGGAAAAAAGTGTCATGACTTGGGTGTGGCTCAGCAGCAAACAACTTGCTTAGATTGTACAGAATAGACAGACTCTGGCTTCTCCCAGAACCATTTAAAAAAAAAAAAAAAAAAGCCCCATTGCATTCTTCAGCCTTCAATTGGCAGCCAGAGGCTACTGCAAGGTTTCTCTGCTCCTTACAATGTTGGGCAGGGGGACAGTGTCGTTGGCCTCCATCTACTAGCTGCCCAGAGCACCCCAAAGCCCTGTAGCCAATGTTTCCAGACAAGGCCAGATACTCCAGCAGAGAGCTGGCTGCACTGGTGAGGCCCTTCTTGGGAAGGAAGGGTATACAGGCAGACTCAGCAGTTCTGCCCACAGGAGACCACGCCTGATATGCCCCTGTACAATGAATGCTTTCAAAGGAGCCAGCCCATCATTCAGTTCCTTCCGCTGGCTATCATTTCCATGTTGACTGTTTTCTGGAAGAAGTCACAGGTCTCTGTGCCCTACTTTTGTGCTTCTCCCGCCACTGCACACTGCCTTGTGGCTGCCAAAACTACCACAGCTGGAAATTGATGTGTTGCACATCAAAGGGGTACAGCTCCATGGCCAGTCCCTATCTGCCTTCTGAGTCTCAGGTCCATCCTTGGTGCCAAAGAAACCCAATTCTTCTGAAGGATGAGCTAGGACTGCGACTACCTGTCATAAAAAGAAACAAACAAAGGTGACACCCTGGGCAGGGGAAGCAGCCAAAAGAGCCCCCACTGAGTGATGGGGCAGGCTGTTTCTCCTTCCACCAAGGGTGTTCCAGGGTCACCCTCACAGTGTTATCACACAAGAGGCTCCTTGCCTCCATGGCATCAACTGCTCCTGAACCATTCCTTCATTCATTCATTCATTCCCTATGCCATTCCCTATTCATTCATTCCCTATCCCTATGCCAGGAAAAGGACTCAGGCAGACTAAGTTTTTGGTAAAAGACCAAGGATAAGCACTGGCTCATATATATATGTCACAGGTCCTGTGGCCAGAAACTACAGAGGACATGTGAGAAGAGCCACCATGAGCTCTCCAGACTGCCTGCACAGACACCCTTCAGAATGCACTGTGGTCACACTCCCTGGGCACTTGCTCCCCCTTGGGATGCCTAGAAGATGACAGTTACTTGCTTGCTTTCAAGGTACAGGCACCTGAAGGTTCCCTGTAGTGACTGTCCTCACAATCACCATCTTTTAAGAAGGTAAATGGCTTGGCAAAGAGCAGACCCTGGGAGTGTGGGCTTTGGTAAACTTGAGCCTGGCATCTCCATCATACTAATCACCCTGGGGAAGTGGTCAGTGCATTCCTCTGTGTAGAGAGAAGGAAGGAGGAGTCAGAAGCCACAGTGCAGCATGCCCAGCATGCTTTCCTCATTCACACACAGGTGTGACTCACCTTAAACAAGCAGAAGCAGCCTGTCCTGACTCCCTCCCCACCCTTACCCTGCACAGGAGCTCCCTGAATTAGCCAAGCTGCACAGCCTCCCAGATTCCTCCCACTCAAAATGCATGCTGCCATGGCAACAGAACTCCTCTCTGGAAGTCTCTAATAACCACAGCATCGCCTGGGTCTCAGTTGTCATCAGTGTAGCTCATTGGTATCTCAAGGCAGGACACTTCCATGGGTGTCCAGGGCCCTTCTGCTTCTCTGCCTGGCTTCTGCTGCTACTGCCAGTAACCATGTGCCCAACTCTGAACTTCCCCAGGGTTCTGGGTCAGACTCTCCAGCTGTATGCTGAGGATTGCCTGATTCCTCCTTGGCCAGGCCCTGGGCTCTGGTCATGCCCCTCACTGTCTTCCCTGGGAGCCCTGCATAGGACCCAGTCTAGCCCCTTACCCACAAACGCTGCCCATCTACTCCAGAGTGCAGGCCAACAGCAAGGCAATTCTCTTAGTCTCTTCCCTTCCACTCATAGCCCACAAACCCTGGGCCAGGAATATGGCCTTTCCCTAGGCCCACCTCAACCTGACCCAGGTCAGCAGCCTTTCCTCACCCCACTTCATGGGGCACCATACTTGGTCTTCCAGAACACAGTTGAGGAGAGTTTGACCCCTCAGCCACTCCCATGTCTGCTGCCCTGTACCTACAATCTGCTCACCTGCCCCAGCTCCTCACCCTCCTGAGCTGAGCTCATCCCTTTGCATGGGACACTGCTCACCTGGCTTTGTTAGCTGTGATGTTTTTATGGACTCTTGTACGGCCCCCTACACCAAGAAGCTATGACTTAAGTCCCTATGCTCCCTGTTTAACGCCCAAATGCCTTGTATTCAACAGGTACCCAATATAGAATCTGTTAACTGATGAAACAAGATTCAGTTCTCTGCCTTATGTGTCCTCATCTGTTCCCTAGGAGTTATGTGAGTGGAAAGTTTGCTCTTCTGAGTTCAGCCTGTCTGACTGTATTACCACACCACCACCTCACTACCTCACTAACTCAGTGGGCTCCTCCCAGTCACTAGTGTAACTCAGCAGTATGATGAACTCTAGGCCCTAATCCATGGCAGCTGGAGTAACGCTGGTCAGGTGGTCTGCTGTGTCCCTCTAGGGCTCAGGACTGGGAGGTTTGTCTCCCACCTAATGGCAGAGAAAGGTGGAGCTCAATGGAAGGTGATGCAGCTACCACGGCAGAGTGGTTACATGGTGAGAGCTGCATCCTGTGACCCCTGCCAACACGCTCCTGCTATGGGACACTGTTCAACAACTGGCCCTCTCAAGAGGCCCGGGCTGGCACTGTGGGTTTGGACATCCAGAACTGTGGAACAAACAAACCTCTCCCTCATCCCTTTTCTATCTGAAGTGCCCAGCTTCAGCTGGGAATGGTGGCTCAAGCCTGTCATCCCAGCACTTGGGAGGCTGAGGCAAGAGGACTGCAGCAGGCCTGGACCATACAATGAGTTCATAGAGACCTGGGGACTTCTATGAACAACATAGAGACCTGGTCTTAAAAACATGAGAGAAAGACAGAGAGAGAGACAGAGAGAGAGACAGAGACAGAGAGAGACAGAGAGAGAGAGAGAGAGACAGAGAGAGAGAGAGAGAGAGAGAGAGACAGAGAGAGAGAGAGAGAGAGAGAGAGAGAGAGAGAGAGAGAGAGAGAGAGAGAGAGAGAGAGAGAAATAGAAAAAGGACAGAACAAGGAGGGAGGGAGGAAAGAAAGGGGAAAAAAACCCCAAAAAACAAAAAAACAGCTTCAAGGGTTTCTTTGTAACAAAGAAAGGGACTAAGATATTAGGGTCGCCCAGACAGGGTGGTGGGCTGCACACAGGAGGCTCTCGCCACGGCCTGTTTTCCAAATCAGTGAGTGCCGCAAGGGCTGCCCACAGTCTCCACAATTACCTCTTTGACTCTAAGACAGTTTGAGTCATTGAACAGTCTGTTTTCACCACAGTGTGTCATTCCTATGGGTCTTTAAAAGACAAATCGCCTCAACAGCATCTGTCATCACGATAATTGCTCCTTTGCCTGCATCAGAGGCCGGCAGGCTCCGAAGGGGGACAAGCATAGACCTAGCCTTGCCCTGCACCACTCAAGACACTGCCAGGCCTAGACGGTGTCTGAGGCAGGTGCAGTTCTGCTGTCCCAGTCACAGACCTCTGAGGCACACTGGTAATGGGACTGGGCCACATCTCTTGGCCCTGGCCAGAGACCTACCAGCAGTGGCTCCCATATGGAGCTCCTTAGTTCAGCACCCTCTGACAGGTGCTCAGCAGCACTGATGGCCAGCCATGCATGGGAAATAATAAGGTCTACACATTAGCTACTGCTCCAGGTCCAAAGCTGGGAACACACATCTCCTGGCACTCTAAGTGTACCCCTGCTTAGAGTCACTCACCTGCACACTCCTGAGCAAGTACCCTCATTGGGAGCAAGGGAACAGGAAGGGAGCCCTGCTCTTGTCCTGCTCCCCAAAATCATGAACAGCCAAGATCCATGCTGACCTCCCTAATCTGTTGTGTCCAACACAGCACTCAGCTGTGGTAAGTGCCTCCAACCCCTTGGATACCAGGCCCCATACCAAGAACATCCAATGAATTGTTCCACACATGTGGCCTTACCTGCCCTGGGGCAGCAGGATGTTGTTGACACCTCCCAGTTTGACGTTGATCTTCAGGCAGAGGTTGGACAAGGTCTGTGGCGTGGTTCTCTGCACATTCTTCATCTGCACACACTGTGTGGCCATTCCCAGCACTGTGTCTCCCACACGCTTGACCTCAGCTGTGGAGCACAGAGGCGTATACATCACAGCTTCCCTTAGCACTTTCCTGAGCTGGCCTCTCTGCCCTCTTGACACCCCCTTGAAGTGCACTGGTACAAGGCCTGATGAATGGGTCTTGGGTCCAGGTAGCTGTAGTCATCCTGCAAGGAGGCTCACTGGTACATGGAGCAGGCTCAGCTCTGAGAGGAGTCATGCTTAGGCATTGCCACACACCAGGGCCCATCCCACCCTCCTCAGGAAGGGAAGCCTGGCAGGTGCATCTCATTCCTCCAATCTGAGAACAATGACAACTGAAATGACTTGTCCTGGGCCAAGGGCGGGACAAGCAGAGCTCAGCAAGAACCAAGGATTGGCATTCCTCAGCAGCAAAGATGCCTTACATTATAGCACAGGCTCAAGTAGTTAAAAATAAAAACACTGTCATTCTCAAAATCCTTGGCCAATACAGATCTGACATCAAAGAGCTCTGCAGGCCCATACCGCCTCTCTCCCCAGATTCTTACACAGAGCAGCTGGTCACTGCCCCAGGGCAGCACAGTGGAAACAGTGACTCCAGGGCAGTATTAATAGCATGTCAATACCAGTGGCTTTCTTCTTTCTTCTTTTATTGAATGTTGAACTTGGAAGGAGAGAAGTGTGGCTTTCATATTTCTGTAACCTGCCTCTGGCTGAATGGGGATCCTGCTGGCAATATCCAGATCCAGTGACTTCCTTCTGCCTTGGGGCCCTGTATCACAGGCTCTCACACCCGGTCCCCAAACTCCAGTGGGGAGCCAATGGGTTCCCACTATATTACAAACAGCTCTCCTCTTGCTGCAGCTGGATCTGCATGGCCTGAGGGTTCCTTACTACCTGGAGCTTCCTAAGTGGAGGGCAGTATTTGATTTAGCTCTGTATTATCTGGGGAGCTAGGACACTATTAAAGGCAGTCCATACATTTAAGCAACTGCCCTCATAAAGGATTCTGAGGAATTTCCAGAGAATTATAGAGATTACAAATGTCAGACTGAGTCCCAGAGACACAGGAGTTGTTGCTGCCATCCTCAGGAGCACTCTGGGTGCTAGGAGATGCTCCTCCCTGCCCCAAAACTCTTATTGTATGGTGGATATAACACTCACTCTTGAGGTGAGTTCTGTGCAACCAGAGTGTGCCAGCTACCCAGCTTGGTGGACTCATATGCGTCACCAATGGGTAAGGGGCCAGAACCACTTTTCCCTCAGGCTCTGCAATGGGCCTGAAGCAAGCACTCCTGAGTGGCTGCAACCACACCTGTGTAGAAGACTATGGCTCCCAAAGCCAATGGACAAGCAGGCACCTACCGTACACAGGGGTTTTGCCAGGCAGGATGACTACCACCAGCTGAAGGCCAGCGTATGTATTCTTTAGATGCCGGAACATGGGCTCCACACTGTCCGCACCCTGTGCATATTTACAGAAGCACGGCTGGCCCTGGATTGGCATGCCTGCGTCTCTTGAGATCTTTCTGAGCTGCTCTGTGAAGGACCTAAAGGAAAAGGTCCATTTTGTTAAAATGCATTGCAAGTGGCAAAGAGTTGAGACCACCAACAAGAGGAGCAAATAAAGGGCACAAGCTAAATGAAGCCAAAGGCATGGGAATTTTGTTTTTGCATTTTTTTGGTTGATGAGGATCAAATGCAGGCCTTGTGCTTGGCAGGAAAGGACTCTACCACTGAATATATCCCTTACCTCCAAAGTTTGCTTATGGACAATGATGGCAAACCTTTTAGAATATTTAATGATAACAGCTTGATGCAACATATGTGTTGTGGGTCACCCCCACTGCTGATGGAGGTCAGAATTAAGTTTCTTTAATAACCTAGACAAAGACAGATATCAAACTGCATCTCCTAAAGTATATCAGTTCATGGAAAGGCTTAAATTACAAAATATCTACAGAGGAAACAAAAAAGTCAGTATGACAGCTGCACCATGATAAAACAGTACACTTCAAGTGATATTCATATTGCCTCTCATTGTGACATGCAGCTATGCAGCGGCAAGGTTCTATACTTCACTTGGCAGACCACGACTGCCTTGAGTGAGGTGAGGACACAGGTTTCCACAGGTGAATGGCAGGCCCTGTCAGGAAGGGAGGGAAGATTACCAGTTCCTATTCCTTTTGGGAGTTTCCCTTATCCCAGTGGGTATAACTTAGACTTGATGTTACAACCAGGAGAAGCAGCAAAATGGCCCAGGTGCCAGAACAGTACAACAGCAGAACCCCATCAGCAGGGTGGGGACACAGACTCACATCTTCTATATTAAGCTTAAGCATAAAAATCACATTGCCCTCTACAATCAGGGTGAGCATACTGCAATCCAACCTCGCCAGTCAGTTTAGTCTCCTACACATGAGAAACACATTGTGTTACGGAAACACACATCTATCCGCATTTCATCTACACATGAACTGTCTCAGTGCCATTCAGTTCTGGCTGTAAGTGGAAAGAGGGGACAAGGATGGGAGATGGTCAGGAGAGCTGCCCAGCATCTGAACTCTAATCTGTCTCCCAACCCTCTTTCTGTGCTCAGCATGGATGGCAGACCTACCATGGACAGCAGCCTCTTGCACTGCCACCCCTCCCCCGCACCGCACAAGCTCTGTAGAAGAACCCTTTTTGCTGGAATGGTCAAGTTACTAGCTACTTTGCACCCAAAGAGAAGGAAGGAAAAATTTTGTTTTACTTGTAATGCTGGCAAACAAGCATAAGCCATCAGACCATATGCTATCACACACCAAGTGTGACAGGTTGTCCCAGGCTCCCCTCTGCTGCCTCCAGCTTTCTTGACCTAGTGGCAGGAGGCTTCATCAACCAAAGCTTCCTCTCCTTCATCATTACCTTTGTGCAAAAAGAAAATACTCCCAGTCTGACTGCCTTCCCACTACTGCCCACTCTGTTCTTTCTCCTCACTTGATTTACAGAAATATCAAGCTAAGTTGTATCATAATTTCAGTTCATTGAGTCCAATTTTCTCTTTTCTGTTTCAGCTTTATTTACCTACCTATTTATTTAGTGACAGGCTATTGCTAAGTTGCCTAGACTGGCCCCAAACTCCTGGTGTTCACCATCACAGCTGGCTCTGCCTGTATTTCTAACTCAGGTAGTTTTCTTCTGTATGCAATCTGTACACATACTCTGGTAACAGTTCCAGGAGTAACTGGTATACTGACAAGGCCACACTTCCCAGCTTAACCTGCCAGCCAATTGCTCTCTCATTAAGAAAAGCTGACAAGACCCCCCCGCCATGTGAACACCAGGTGGCACACACACCCTGATACACAGGCAGACAGGTCTTCAAAGCAGTCACTTGCTCCCGGCCCACCCAGCAAAACCATGGCCAGATGCGTTCAGGCGGCTTACTTCAGGTGGACTTCTGTGCACTGGCGCTGTGGTGCGAAGCATGCAATGGCCCACACCTTGATCTCGATGCCTGTGTGGAACTGTTTGTTTCTCATGTCCCAGACACCCTGGACAGGCGTGGCAATTGCTTTGTTCTGTAAATGGTAAGGAATTTAGAGTGAGAAAACATGGGGAACAGTCTTTTAACCTTGGCTTTGTCACTCTCACTGCTGGTTCCCCCTCTAACAGTGGCTCCTGAGAGTAATAATTTGACCTTTGTGTCATCCATCTCTAGCCTGACTAGTACTGCAAGCAACCTACACAAGTTTGCAGAATGACTGGGTATAGAGCTGAATGAAAAAGGAACAGAAAAGTGGTGGACAAGGGATGGATAGATGAATGGATGGATGACAGGATGAACAGATAAGATAGCTGAGCAGAAAGCTGGATGGAGGACGGACGGGTAGATACATCGATGAGAGGCTGGGTGAAGAGAAACTTGGATAGACAGATTGGTAGGTGGATAGAGAGCTAGAGGGAGGCTGTATGGGTGTGTAACTAACAGAGTCCCAGAGTTCTGTCCAACCTCATAAACAGCCTCGGAATGGAGCACCCTACAATGCCACAGAAGTTTTCGTGTTTAATAGAATGTTGTGCCTTATGTTACCTATCTATTATCACTAAGATCACCTGGAAGGAAGGGAAGTCAAGCCCTCTTCCCTATCCCCAGGTCCAGTGGACCTGGACAGCAAGAACTGAGCCTGGGACTCTTTTTCTTTGCCCATGCTTATAGTTGTGACAAAAATGGAAGATAGCTTCATTTGGATAGAGAAATAAGTCTCACATCTGCTTAATCTTACCATCTTTTAATACCAAGGACCAGTCCCTAAAATCCTCATCCAAGGAATCTCTGAAATGCCTTCCAGTGATGCCCCCACAAAGGCTACAGGTAGGAGGGGTGTTGCCACCCTAGGCCTGAGTGCCACTGCAAGAAACATGTGTCCAAGTTGCTGTCACTACTGGCTTCCTTCTACGCAAGACAGCTGCCAATGCACACATGTGCATGTGCGCGCGCACGCGCGCGCGCACACACACACACACACACACACACAGAGTGCATGAGATCTTCATAGGAAGGGGCTCTTCATGACAGGGTGTCCTGTGCATGTTACTGTCTGCCTACTAGGTACCAGGAGTCCCACCCATCTGACCTGGGATGAACAGCATCTCCAGCTACCATAAGATGTCTCCTGGCTGTGAGCCCCTACTACACGACTGCTTGCAGAAGGGAACTCACTTGTGATAATGGTGGACACTAGGTAGGGGAGATGATGAAAGAAGCATGGAGGGTTTTTCCTCCTGAGAAAATGTTTCTGGGGTCCAGAAAAATGCACTCTTTTACCAATATTTTGAGCTCTTTTAATCTCTGTGATTCCAGCATTACAAAGACGATACAAGACAGATTCTGTTTTCCAAACTGCTCCTCTTTATTAAGAGTCAGGATGCTGATGAAATAGAGGAAAGCAAGGAGCTGTAACAGACCACTGGGTTTGACATCTTCATTTTACCATGCAGGGCCTCAGAAATCAGCCTCTTCCCTATGTGGGACCTCTTCACTCACTTGTAGCAAGGGAACCAAGCAGTTTCCTTCCTGAGCTGGGGGGTGAACAGATGCCGTGTCTACAGTGTCAGGGCCACAAGGTGCACAAACCAGCAAGGGGAAACAAAAAGGTCCCACTCAGAAAGTCCCATTCAAGAGAGGAGCGCCACTGGGCAACAGCAGACACAGACCATTCAACATAGACGTTGTGCAACCACTACAAAGAGTCAATTCTCATTACACACACCACCAGGCAACCTGTAAGATCCTGGTGAGCTCTGCAAGGAAACAATACAGTGATAAAGAACAGGGCACATCATGTGCTAAAGGTATGAAAAAAATATGTAATAATTTGTGGGCAGTTTTACAAAGAAGAAAGATGACACCAATTGTTTCCTGGGAGGGGAACTGAGCTGGGAAAAAGAGGCTTTTTGTGTAATTCTTTTATAACTTTTGAATTCTAAAGCATTTAAAAATGAAATGTGAGTCCCTGGGTTTCAACCCTAGCAATGCAAAAACAAAATAGAAAAAGAAAAGAACTTTTATTTTAAAAATGAGAACAAAATTAAAACAAAGCTTTACCTTGCTATAAAAATCAAAGACTAGAGTAAAATTCAGTAGATAAGTGAGCAAAGCCTGGTAGAACTCTCCCTCAAACTCAGTGACTGAGGAGTCAGTGCTTCTGATGCTCAGGTCCAACAAGCCTGGGCATCACCCCCTGCTTTGTCACTAGGGCCCCCTCAGAGGAAATGAGGAGTCCCTTTCTGTGAGCCCCACAGGTTTACTGGTCAGGACCTCCTAACTCACTACAAAAACCAAAGGTTACAGTGGCAAAATACTAACTGTGATGCTTGCTACCAAGTACTTAGAAAGCAAAAGTTAAAAAACAGAAAAACAAGATAAGCCCCTAGAAAATAGCTCTGCACTCAGAGTGCTTACCACATGAGGAATGACTGCTTTTAAACTTTGAATGACATTTTTTTACATTTTGATGGGATCTTTTAAAACATTTATGACAATTCTGAGAATCCTTCTAAAAGACCAAGAAAGCCACGTCGTCTTCATGAAACTGAGGCCCTCACAGGGGCAGCCCAGAGGAGGAGCAGCCTATACGCTGCCCGGGCTCTGCACAGCACTATGGGTGAGGGTGCAGAACCCACACAAGCCAGACACAGGGACTCCACTAGTACTGTGCAGACTCACTTCCTCTGCTCCTTGCCCTCTGAACTTACCCTGCCCCCATACAGGATGGAGGGCGGCTGTAGGACCCGTCCAGTCACATCTGTCATCTCATCTTTCACCATGATTCCAAATTCACGAACATATGGGTCTGTATTGAAACTTGCACTTCGCATCTTGAAAACAGAAAAAAAAGCAAAAGCTCAAAGTAAGTCAGGCAGCACTCTGCAGCCTGTGGCAGCTACATCTGTCCAATACATGGGAATGTCCTTGCTGTGCCATGACATCCCAGGCCTGACCCCAAGGACATATCCCTTACCAATTTGCTGATCTCTTCTTGCCTATCAGGCGCTGACCTGGCAGTCGCTCTGATCATGGTTGAGGTCTGATTGTCCGTTAACTTTTTTATACATCTCTGTCCTGCCACTATGTTACAGACCTGCGAAGAAGATACAGAGGGGTCAATACCTGTGCTGTATGTGGACAGGGAAGAAGGTAAGGGCCAGCATCCTGAAAATAGCTGCTCCATAGCCTTCTGGCTTACACAAAATCCCCTCCATGTAAACCAAACAGGATACAAACATGTTCATGGAGCTGGGTCCAACCCAAGGTTCCTGGGCTCTCTCCAGTCTTCAACAGAGATGAGCGTAAAATTTCAATTCATGAAAATGGCTGCTTATCTGGGTGTGGTGGCAAACACCTATAATCCCAGCACTAAGAAGGGTGAGACAGGAGGACTGAGTTCAAGGCCAGCCTGAACACTACATAGTGTGACTCTATCTCCAAAACAAAACAAAACAAAACAAAACAAAACAAAACAAAACAAAACAAAACATACCACTAAACTGAAAAACAAAGACAGAAGAAAAGGAAAGGGGAAAAAAAAAAGGAGAGAAACAAAACAAAACAAAACAAAACAAAACAAGTTGCTCAAGAAAAAGGAAGTCTACTACTGGACCAGGACACCAGAAAAGTAAACCCTCCAACCAAGCAGGCAGAAAAGGATACTCAAGAAAGTTTTGGTGTTTGATTTTTTAATAAGGAAAAGAGTTTTTGAACAGCCTTAATGCTAGGTAAGAAACAATGAAGAATTGGCACAGGTCCTGAGGACTGACTTTTTCTGCTAGATACATTACCCACACTTTATTCTGTCCTCACACCACTTTCACTAGAGCTGTCAATCCCAATCTACCACAGGGGAAACTGAGGCTCAGAAACATCCTCTAACTTGCCCAGCATCTTCCAGTGGCCAGGATGACACAGTTGTGCTTCTTCAGGTTGCATGACCCGGCCCATCTATGTCTCCTCTCTGCAACAGAAACACATGATAGGCACAAGCCACTTGCCTCCAAGGGAAGGTAGGTGTGTTTTTGCTCCTGTCCAACTTGTAAACATGGGAGGTGGGGGTAGCGCAGAACCAGCTTGTGCCTGTCCTTGAAGTACTGGGCCACCGTGCACTCCACTGTCTGCCCACTCTCCTGCTGCAGCGGGAACCTGGAGAACAAAGAGGCAGTTCAATGAGAACATCTTGGGCTCCTGGGAACAGCCAGTGGAGCCTGTTCACACCTCGCCCAGGACTGCATATCTGGGTTTGCTCTTCTAGGGTCACAGGTAGGAAGCCAAGTGCTCAGAGCAAGTCCTAGGAGTAAACCAAATCCTGTCCTCTAGATGACCTAGACTATTCCAAAGTTCTCCAGTTCTCGTTTTGTCTCTTCAGGCTAGAAAATAAAAAATGCCTAAGAGAATAAGATAGGCAATAATCACAAATTATCCACATGCCTACAAGTTCCAAAAAGGATCCAGGACAAACAAATCGAGAAAAAAAGGCACAATGGACTTCATGCACACTATAGCAACTCTTAAAAGTCACCCTGAGACCAGAAATAAGGTCCAAACCTATCACTTTGCCCAAAATGAACACTATTTTTATGGGAGGAAAAGATAACAAGGACTTAGACAACAAACTGTATTCTCAAAGTGATGAGACACACAGCAGAAGGACACTCCAGGCAGGCTGGCAGGGGCAATCTAGGCCCAGCTACACTTGTGGGTTCACATGGTCTCCACGGACACCCAGCTTTTCCCAGAATTAGCACGGACAACACACAGCAGAGACCCTTCTCTCACCTATGAAAGTTCACTCCTTCTCACCAAGAGTAAATTTCAATATTGTATTTGAGTTTACTTCAATAGGTGAAGTTTGGGATCTAATGAGCCACATAAGGTAGAATATTGGCATTCTAGAATAGATTAAGATCCTTTCCAAGAGGATCAAGGTCCCAGAGTTTGGAAAACCTGAGCGACAGGAAGGACCCAAGCCTACAGGAGTGTGAAAAAGGTGATCACTTACGTTTGGTGACTGGCGGGCCGCCGGGTCACATTGCAAACACGGTACTTCCGCTTCATCTGCCCGCAGTGCGTTATCTCCACCTTTAGACCTGTGACACAGCACAACAGGCATCAGTGGCTATGCGCACCCATGGTTTTCAACAAGAACCCTGGCTGCAGACCCAGCTGTGTAAGTTCTGTTTTTGCTGCTGGGCTCCCAAGGGATGGTGACACCACACTGCTGTCAGGTTAATTCCAGTTCTCATGTCTGAGATTTTGACACTACTGACCCATTCTCTTGTTTCTGCCCCACAAGGACAGGTGTATCTCCTTAGACAACACCATTCCTTCAGTGGGATGGGATATAAACATCTCTGATAATTCATCAGATTGTCACCTGCCACTTCCTCCACTCCCTCTATATGGGTGGGAACAGGAACTCACAAGCACATGGACAAAGATCTCTTAGGGGGCTGCCCCGCCTCCGACCTGATGCAATGGAATGGCACATTACCTTTAATTTCTTTGGTAAACTTTACCCTTTGGGAATCTGTCAGAGGTTTTTGTTGTTCTTCAATACTTTTAAAGTCCAAAACTTCACAAACAAACTCGATCACTGGCTGTGCCTTGTAAAAAGCCGTTGCCGACACTGCAGGCAGGAAAAGACAAGAGACAGTGACAAAAATTGGCAGTGTCCCTACCATGTCAACCATTCAATAATCCTGGAGTGCAGACTGAGCACCTGGAAAGGAGGAAACCAGGGAAGAAGACACTGGGCCTCAGTGTTTACTCTGCAGAGTTTACCCTTGGGCCTTTGAGATAGGAAACACCCAGACTCCCATGCCTATGAAGTGCAGGAACAAGCCCAGGGATGTGATGCTCTCTATGGTCGAGACACCAAGAAGGGACTGACTGAGTACCAAGTTGTTCTCTGAGAATAAAACTAGCTTTAAAAACAGCCTAACAGATCAGGAAAGCCATGAGCCTTGCATTTTCTTCTGGTATAGTATTTCAGAGATTTGCCATTCCTTATTTCTTTTTCAATAAATGTCTATCTGAGTAAGATATAATTTTCAGGCCTTTTCTAGAGTGTCTTATAGTAATTAACTCCAAACAAGAAGAGTGAATTCTTCTTCCTGACTTTTACTTTTATCTCTGGCAGAGAGGGAAGTGGGGGTCCTCCACGAACAAGCAACCAGATTCTCCTGAGACAGGGAGAGGCAGCCATGCCCAAGCCTGGTGAAGAGAGCCACTGAACTGGCCCAAACAGCTGCTCCACCCTTAGATGCCTCCAACACGTGAAACCCTGAGACGCTACAACAGAAGCTAGGAGTATAGCCTGAGCCTGTGCCCAGCACAACCAGTAGCACCCAGGGGCCTAGAGCTCCTCAGCCCTGACTCATCTCTAGATGCCTGCCTAGGAACGACTGCTCTGCCCTAAGATAGGTGACACAGGCATTGCCCAAGGCCATGTTTGGAGATGGCCACAAAGGCTCTTCCCTTCCATTTGTTCCCCAAGCTATGCTGCAACAAAGGCCCCACTTTGCTTACCATCAATATTCAGCATCATTTTCCAAAGAGAAGGTCGGACGGACTGATGGAAGCCAAACCACACTTCTCGGCCCCCACCAAGAGGGTTGGAGCAGCCCTCGGACGCGGTGAAGAAGGAGCGGCCCACAGGGGTGTACCTGCAACCCAGAGAGGCCCCACCTGCTCAGCTGTGCTGCAAGTGCCAGGCCTGCATCTGCTCTGCCCTACACACACAGTGGCATCCTAGTTTCTTCCCTACAAAATTGCTTCTCCTTCCTATGTCCTAGCCTGTTTGACAGAACAGCTCCTTCAAGGCATGCTGTGTAAGCAGCAGCTCTGGGGACCTTTCTTGAGTCTCAGTGTCAATTTGAGCTAGCTGGGGACCTGATGTGGTCCTAGCACACAGACATGTGGCTCACATCTGAGGGGATCCTGTGAATGGATTCAGGGTTTTGGGGGTACATATGGAGCACTCCTAGGTTGCTTTGATGTTCTTAACACTCTTGTGCCTTCCTGTGAAAGACTGTAAGCTTATTTCCTATGTCTTGGACTGCACATCTGTGTTCCCCTTTTCAGGTTTCCACAGGATAAGGCCTTGCCAGCTTTGTGGGGGCAGACGAGTATGAACATTTGCCAAGTGCCATGACTATCAGGTTGAGATAGCTAGACCAGCCCAGTGGTTGCTAAGGACTGTGTGGCCTGGCATACATTCCGTTTCACTCAGCTCCTTTCATCCAGGGACTGAGGACCAGCAGGCAAAGTGAGCTCATTACACTGGGGGCTTGAGTTGGTGCACAGGGAATAGTAAGCCAGCATGGGATTCACACGCAACTTCTGGGACAGTTACACACACATGCAGACCCAAGCCATAGCCTAACTGACCACAGTGTACCTCACCTATGGGTTACAGGAGCACCTGGCACCTAACCACCGGGGATGTGCCTCAGGCCACAACTCCACAGGGTAGGCATGCTGTTTAGTGGTGGTATTATCCTGGGGGATGGGGGTGCTGCACTGTTAATAAAATCATGGAGGTGGCCCTTTTCATTTTCTGCCTGAGGTATGCTAATGGTCCCCCTCTATATCCACTGGTCTTCTGAAATGAAAACAATATTTCCTCCCTGATTAAAAAATTAATGTAAATAATTCAAAGGAAATTCAGAAAACAAGAAATTTCAGTCATTCCTACTTTTCAATTAAAAATATAGACATCTGGCAAACATCCTAGACTGTTTCTGCTCCTGCCTGCTCTCCACCCATCAACAGTTCCAAGCAGTGACAGATTATACATCAGGCCCGGCCAGAAGTGACAGCTGGCCCTAGACATGTTACTTCCATTCAAGCCTGACGCTGCAGACTCCACATTTCCTTCTAACTCTAGCACCTTGCTCTAGGGTGCCTTCTTACATAGCCCTCCTTCTCTGCAGATCAGTGTGAGTCCTGGGGAGTGAATGTGGACCTGTGCTTCTGGTTTGGTACCCTGCTTTCCACTAGTCCCTTCTCACTGTTCCTGGGATCTACTGGGTACCACAGCTAGAGAAGACATTGTATGAGAATCCCAGTGTGCAAGTGGTGAGCTGGCCTTGCTCCTCCACGCCGCTCTCATAGGAAGCTGGTACAACCCTCTACCCAGCAGATGGAGACTGATGTGCCACGGAAACATTCACCCATCCTTTTCTTTGCAGTGCCAAGCATGGCAATCTCTGGCCACAAGATGACTGTCTAAAATAAAATAAGAAGTCCGAGGTATCTGCGTTGCTGCCCAAAGCTATGAACACAGGCATGGAGAAGTCCCTCTAGGATGGATGTGCAGCCAAGCACAATACCAGGGCACTGTCACTATGAGTAATGTGCATCAGGACAAGGCACACAAAGTGCTGCCCACCTAAGGCACCCGGGACACAAGACTAGGAGGTAATCTTTTCAGGCTTGGTTGAAAATACTGGTGGTTTTTATGTTAAATTTTTCCCGTCTTAGCCCTGTTTACTCTTCACTGCAAAATACCCACATGGCTATCACCACTTGACTGCCTATCCTGGGATAAAGATCGCATGCTTTCTAGTCACACCTAGCCCTTTGGTCCCATGTGGCCCCCTCACCTCATGGATGGCAAATGTCTCATGACCACATCCAGGGCCTGGATCGTCTCAAAAGGGACACTGGGCAGCCGCCCCGAAAGTGCATCGTGTAACGCCTGTAAGCTCACGCAGGACACCCACTTGATGGATACCTTGAAGATTCGGTCTTTGCCTTCTCCTGGTAGCGTCACTTCCAGCTCCACCTGTGGAAGGCCAAAGCACAAAGTTACTTCCTGTAAAGAATCCACTGAAGACAGAGGATAATGACAGTTGATTCTCAAACATTGCGGGGCTGGAAAGTTCCCTGTAGACCATTATCCACCCACTGGCCACCTGTGGCTCCTGAGTTTATGAAATGTAACTAAGAAGCTGCATTCCTAATTCTGTCTACTTCTAATGAATGCACCTGTACAGTCATGTGTGAGTAGTGGCCAGTCATAGTGGACAGTGGCCTAACATACACCCTCGGGTGCAACCCACAGCGAATGATACACCCAGAACTTGCCCCTGCTCCACCTTTGGACTGGCCCTCACAGGCCCACTTCACTCTAGGCAACGTCTTCACCTGTATGTTCCACCCCATGACTTATGTCCTGCACTTGGGTCACTGTCAGGCTCACTATGGCACACACAAACTCTCTGGCAGTAATGGAAGCCACTTTACAATCTACTGATGACACCTCCAAATGTTTCTGAGATAGCTACATACTCTACCTGCCATGTGCAGAACACCAAGTGAGGCAGATTTGCCCACATTTTATATAGACATACAAACACTCAAGATTTAAAAAGCAGTGTCAGGCCATAGCACTGTAAAGGGCAGAGATGGGACTGAGACCCCAGTTGGTCTACCACCAAAGATTTTTTCCCTGACATGTGATACTACAGCAGGGCTGAGCAGTCACCCTCCTGGCAATATAACCCAGACCATGGCACACCCTGGGGCCCAGTCTCATACCCTCCCTTCTGCAGTCTGCATCTGAACAGCTCCCTAAAGTGAGCATGCAGCACAGCTCCACCCTCCTCAGGCCAGGTCAAGTGCTATGCGAATGCTTGGTGTGCCCATTTCCTTCTGCTCAAGCACATCGTATCAAGGCCTCTACACAGATCCAGCTACAAGAGCTCTTTCAAGACCCACCTGTTGTACCTTGCTTGAACCTCACAAGAGCAACATCCAAGTCCCACTGATGCAGCTTGCACACCCAAGTCTCAGGAAAGCAAGTTCTTTCTATCTTTCTTGGCTTGTATTGGCTACACCCTCCTGCCCAGCAGAACTCAAGAGTTCCACCACACCTGGCACCCAAACTGGAAATACCTGTGGCCCATTCACAAGTGAAAGCAGTGAAAGGGAGATTGCATCAAGGTGAACAGATAGCAAACATCTAACACTGGAAAAGAAAGGGTAGTACAGAATGACTTTTTCTAGACTTCAAAACTGGATGAAACAAGACAATTTATATCAGGGGATACACACACTATAGAAAACCCCCCAGGAATAAAGGATCAAACCAATGCAAGTCATCAGGACAGGGAAGATGCTAGTAGAAAGAGAGCGAGCACGGGCCAGGAAGAGGAAAGTGCCAGACCTTGATGGTATGTATGTACACGGGATTTGTTTTATTATTACTCTTGATAAAATTTACTAACAACCTATTATTTTTCCCTGTCCTGATGTGGTCCTAAGATCAGAGCAGTGGCAAGCAAAAGCAGTATTCCTGCTGGGGGCAAGGGGGCAATTCCAGTATGGACTGGCAGACCTGACTTTCATGGCAGAAGTAACAGGTAGCACAGGAGAGGTTACTTTTCTACTATTGGAGAAATGGGACAGGTGAGCGTAAATGAATATATGGAAGCCAACACATTAGCCTTTCAAAGGCTACAGTATCTACACCAGTCTCTCCACCCCAACTCAAGGTGAAGAGTTCACCGGAAACATCATCCACTTAGGAAGGGTGGCTGGGGGTCTCTGAAGAGTTGTCCCAGTTCACGTCCATGCCCCAAGACACTTTAATCTCTGGGTCCTAACAGTAATGCAGCATTGCAAAGGCTCTGACTGAAGTGCAGTTCTGTGGCCCCCATGGGCTGACCTTGGGCAGGAGGCTCCTTTCCAGCCATGGAACATTTGTGCCAGCTGTGGTGCTGGTGTGCTATGGGAATGCCACAACTGCCACTTTCTGAAATGACCAACTAAAACACCACCAAACAGCACCAACTCAGGGCCTGGACACAGTGAGAGGGCTGCGAGGTCAACCTCTTTGGGAAGATCAAAGGCCAAACTCTGAGCCCCTGTCTGGAAATCATCAGGGTGAGGAAATCAGGAAAGTGATGAGAAGATTGCTGTTTTTGTCCAGCCACAAAATTAAAAAACAAAAGAAGAGAAAACAGCACTTTGAAGAACACAAAGAATTGTGCACACTCCGCAGGAGACAGAAAATGCAGAGAGCAGCTGCATTCCCAGAGACTTCCTCACCCAGAACACAGCTGTTGGGCCACCAAGGCCCCACAGACACCCAGCCCCCATCACTATGGAAGGAGCCACAGCACCAACAGGCAGTCTGGCTTGGCCAGCACGCTGAGCCCAAGGGAGGCGTCACACTCACCGTGCCTGCCAGGCTAGGCCAGAGCAACAGCTGCCAGGCTTTGGGCCACATTTCCTTTCCAAAGGGGGATGTGAAGGTCATGTCCTGCTTAAATGTGCCCAAGGAACTGCTATCTAAAGGTCTTCTGTGATTCTTCACAGCAACCAATCTTCAAAACCAGACTTGACCAGAGCACCTGTGAGGTAGGTGTACCACAAAACCAGAGGCATGCTAACAGGCATGGCACCAAGCGAGGCCAGAAGAGCAGATGAGGGCAAATAGAATGCTACTATGTGTTTCCCAAGGGGAAGCCCCAGTGCTCTTCTCCCTGTGTTTCATGTGCAGAAGGCTCCCTCCGAGTCCAGCCCTCAGCATTCCAAGCCACTTGATCTCTTTGCCGGGTCAGCAGACGTGGGTGCTCCTGTGTTCTCCACATTGCTAGGTCAGAGATAGATGCAGAGGATTGCCATACAACCACCTCACTGGCAGTGAGTCCTGCCTCATGATAAACTGCTTCTGGGCTGGGTTTATGGCCTTCTGAGCTCTAACTTCATGACACACATCATGGTTACTTTACTGCAAAAGTGGCCTGGGAATTAAGCCCCGAGTTTTGAGTAATGTACAAATTCTAGGTCTGTCACCAACTCTTAAAATGAGGGTGTGGGCTGGGCAGCCACAGGGTATCTTGGTCCATACAGAGTTGGCCTCTTTCCACACTAGGGCTAGAAGTCAAGCAGACATCTTAGGAGAGATTATGGACAGACCTCGAAAGGAGCCCCCGTCAAGTAGGTGATATGACCAGGACACTGTTCAGAGACCAAGAAAGAACCACCACAGTCTCCACCAAGTCCCTGGGCAGACACTAGACTAACAGACACTTCAAGATTTCTCTGTTACTACAGAAGACAGCAAAGAGTCATGTGACCTGTTTTCCTCTACTGCCAAAAGAAAAGAGCAAATGTAAAAGAGAAGGCACCAAAAGTTGGCACTTGGCTTTGCTATGCAGCAGCCTGGGCACAGATCTTTGTTAACTCTTAGATAGTAGGGTGTGCTTCAGTGTCTATGAATGTGGGAGGAATGCACCTGAAATCAAGAGACCCCAAATAGCTGTGCACAGGTCTGTAAGCCCTCTGGAGCTTAGTCTGCCATCTGACATGAGGACAAAAGTGGGTGAGATTCAACTCAGGACACAATGAGTGCCCACCAGACACCAGCCATGTACATGAAGGGCTACTGTGGACACCAAGTGACCCAAATATGCTTCAGAGCAGTGACAGAAACCATTGTGCATGCCAAGTGCAAGCCATGTCCTGAGCAATAGGATAAAAGGCTTGAAACCTGCACCCCTCTGGGTGTGCTGTGAGACCAGATGGGCAGCACCTATAGCTGGTGGAAGCTCAGACTCTCCAGGGCCATGCAGCACATGGCAAAGGTGGGACTGCTCTTTTCAGGTGCATCTTTTATTATATTTGCTCTCCTCTGCAGGTGAGGCTCAGTAAGGCCAGGCCCAGATCCTACCACTAGGAAGGGTGATCCCAGGTCTGTTTCTACAACTGTAAATCTTGACTTTGAACCTCTAAAGACTCCCACACCACTTCTTAGGGAAACTCTCTCATAGTTCTCCTAGTGTCCGCCTATAAAGGTGCACAAAAAAAATTCAATACACTCCTTATGCTTTCCTTTCTATCACTTTAAATAAAAACAAATGTGCACTGATAAATCTCAAATTCACAGAAGGTTAACTTGTAAGGGGAAAGCCTACTTAGTTGATCTGCATCGTCTTAGGGTGGCCTCCAATGCAGAATGTGCTGTCCATCTCCCAGCACTGCAATGACAATCCACATGCCACTGGTGACTGGGAATCATTATGAGACAAGGCTCCACTGCACAGAGCCACATGAGGTAATCTGATCTTCACCCGATTGCACATATTCCTTCATGTCAAAGAGAACTCAGTGCTGAGACCGTCAAGCCCTGCTAGAGGTAGATAGGCCAAAGTAGTGAAAAAGCATTCATTTTAAGATTATCACTAAAATTTAAAAAAAAATTATTTCCTTATCTGTACACAATATGCAGGTTCCTTATCGTCCCTAACAATACATGCCTAACAACAATTTGTGACCCCTGCACTTTGCTCATTCTCAGGTTTAAGGGACTATTAGAGTAGGCTATTTCCAGGGGGAATCAGCTCACAGTTTCTCAGTCATTAAATTATTGGTTTTTCTTGTGTTTATTAAAGTACAAAGGATGATCCAAATAGTAAATGTTTAAGCTTTTAAAAATGTATTATAGAAAAAGAAACACTGACAATAACCACTGTTAAAATGCTCCCGTTTGCTTAACGCACTTCCCTACCATCCTGCCACTTTCTGAAGCAGTTCTGGAAGTCTTCTTTTGTGAGTGTCTTTATGACGTGTGATTAAAAAATAAGGTGAGTGCTGAGTGCCATCCAACAGAAAAGCAGGCTTGCAGAAATATTACAATGCCACCTTATTCACCAGATCTGGCATCATGTAACTTGTGGCTTTTCCCCAAGGCAAAAGAATCAGAAAAGATAAACCTTTTGAATCAATCGAGGATACTAAGGGAACCATGACAGTGCAACTAAAGATACTCACAAGGCTGGGCATGGTGGCACATGCCTGTAATCCCAGTACTCAGTTTCTGTGAGTTTGAGGCCAGCCTGTGCTACAAACTCGGAACTGCACAGTAGAATCCAGGCTCAAAACGACAAAAATGCCAGGTGTGATAGCACATGCCTATAATCCCAGCACTTGAGAGGTTGAGGCAGGGAATCCTTCCAAGTTCGAGACTGGCCTGGGCTACACAGTGAAAAGAGAGCTCAAGGCCAAGCTGAACTGCATAGTGAGACCCTGTCTCGAAAAGACCCCCCCCACCCCGCCCCCCAAAAAAAGCACTTCCACAGATCGTCCCCAGGTGGAAACCCTAGCTATGAGATCCATTTTACCAATTGGTCCGGTAAGACTAAAGGGTCCTAGGGTATCCTCTGCCTTCTCTCTGGCCAGACTGTCATCTCCATGGAGAAGCCCCCAGTAATCATGACTATAGAGGGAAAAGAAACCAGCCTATTGCTGGACATTAGCACATGTCTCTTAAGACCTTATTTCATTCATGGTCTTCCTTCCAGCCATATTTCAGTGAAAGGAATCACTGGAGAGGAGGTAACTTGTTTCTCACAACCATTAGAGTGTAAGTAGGATGACTTTCTTTTTTACACATTTCTTTTTCACTATCCCTGAAAGTTCAGTTTTTCATCTGGGGAGAGATACCTTATCTTGCTTGAATATGTAATATACATGCACCCAGGTTAGGTACACTACCTCCCCCTCAAGGAGACGTCATAAATAAATATAGAAAGAAATAAATTCTGAAGTATGGGCAATTAAAGGTAAAACAGGAAGAGCAATAAGAGCTGCCCCGGTACAAATATATCTCAAAGATGCTACTTTTCCCCACTGGAGACAATTCCCTCTAACTCTCTAAGGCCTGAAGTTAAGAGAACTACTGCTTATAATCAGTTAACAACTTAAAGAGCACACAGTCTACTCAAACGTTGTAACAGCCCTTGCAACACTGTAATCTTTCAAGTTCAAAAACCCAATGGGGAGTAGAGGCTGGCACAGGACCACAGATGTGTAAATGAGGCAGTAGTGCCCACTCTCCTAGTGGTACCTAAACTGTACAGTCTCCTTTCTCACATCCCGGAAGGCGCTGGTCAGTTTTCAGTGTTAGATTTAGATGTCTTCTTTTGTACTCCTTTACACAGAGAGTTCCATTTTCTTTCTGCCTTTGAAAACCCCCATGACCAGGCCTCTCAGCTGACTTGAACGGTGCTTCCTCAAGGGTTCAGAGACAGACGTCATCTTTTTGGTCAAATGATTTCCCATAACTCAGCGTGTTTTGAATTTTCCCCACATCATGCTCTTATAGTATGTAGATGATATGCTGTTATATGCCCCCTCTCTAGAAGAATTCCCTGTGAACTCTCTAGACGAGCTCTCTAGCCAAGGCACACATGTTCTGAATTTTTAGCAGACAGAGGCTATAAGGTCTCCAGGCCTAAATTACAACTTTGCAGGCTAGAGGTAAAACACTTGAGCCTTATCATACATATCTAAGGGAAACCGGAGGTTGAGGGAAGAGAATTAAACCAATCCTTTCTTCCTACAACCCAGGACCCTAAAACAGCTAAGAGGATTTCTAGGAATTACAGGTTTTTGTCACCTTTGAATAGCAGAGTATGGTAAGACCTCATGGCTCCTTAATTAGCTTATAAAGAAAGCCGGGGGACTGGGGGTTTAGATCAGTTGTGTAAGTGACTGCTTGGCAAATGTGAAGTTGTGAGCTCAATTCCTGGTATAGGAAAGAAAAGAAAAGAAAAGAGAAGAGAAGAGAAGAGAAGAGAAGAGAAGAGAAGAGAAGAGAAGAGAAGAGAAGAGAAGAGAGAAGAGGAGGAGGAGGAGGAGGAGGAGGAGGAGGAGGAGGAGGAGGAGGAGAAAGCACAAAAGGCAGATATCCCTATTTTAATGTGGAAACCTGATTACCAAACTGCATTCCAGAAACTTAAACAAGTCCTCCTAAATGCCCCAGCACTGAGGATGGCTTTGAAAATACTTATGCAGGATCAAGGACCTGGTCAACGACCTGTATGCAGTGTCCCTAAGTCATGAATTAGAATTGTAGAAAGGGATGGCCTGCATACCTTAGGGCTGTGGCTGCCTTATCTCGCCTGGTAGGCATCCAAACTGATCTTAGACAAAGATCTCACTGTAAATACACCTCACAATGTGGCAGAACTTCTTTCTTCCAAAGGGAGCCAATGGCTATCAGACAACTAAATTCTTAAATACCAGGCAGACTCTGCTTCTAGAAGGACCAGCCAGTCAAATAAAGACATGTTCCTCCTTAAACCCTGTCACCTTTCTACCAGAGCAAGAAGAAATTGAGACTGAAAGACATGATTACAAATAGGTAATTCTCCGTATGTACACATCCAGAAGACCCGTTAGACACACCCCCTACTAATTTGACCCTCTTCTGTGATGGCAGTTCCTTCACAGAAAATAGGACAAGAAAGGCAGGGTATGCAGTAGTGACTCAGTAGCAGACATCTGAAACTTCCTCACTTGCCGGGCATGGTGGCTCACGCCTGTAATCCCAGCACTCAGAAGGCTGAGGCAGGGGGATTGTTGTGAGTTCGAGACCAGCCTGGGCTACAAAGTGAGCTCAAGACCAGTCCGAACTGCATAGCGAGACCCTGTCTCAAAAAGATTAAAAAAAAAAGAAAGTTCCTCACTTGCCCCTGGGATGAGCGCCCAGCTAACAGAACTCACAGCTCTGACAAGGGCTTTATAACTCAATGAAGGACAGAGAGTCAATATTTTCACTGATGATAATTATATATGCGGCTAACTCCAGCTAAGTACAGCATAATTTAGTAGAAAGGCCCTCTTTGGTTGGGAACAAAGAAGTCATTCCTAGTCTCACTGACCTATCTCTACTAAATATCTGGGATGGACACACACTCTTCAAGCAGGTACATAGGTTAAAGACTAGTTTGCAACAGGCTGGTTTAATCACCCTGGCATTAGATGGGAAAGCCCCCAGTAGCACTCACTAGCCCTGTAGAAGCAATCTGTGGCCCTGGCTACCCCCTGAATGAATAGGGAGATGCGTGCTGGGACTTGCATGGTTACAAGGCAGGAGTGTCAAAAGTATCAACAAACCTGCAAACTGGGCCGGGGATATAGCTCAGCGGTACAGCACCTGCCTGGCAAGCACAAGGTCAGGAGTTTGATTCTCAGTACAAAAAACCCCTGCAAACTTACCCTATGACACCAATGGTCTACAAGTGTGTTTCACAATCATTTGGCCTCTATCTTTAGCCCTTTCTACAGGATGTCCTGCAACACAGCAAAGCCTTCACTATCTATACTCAATAGGCCACAAACAATACCTGGACTGGTGTGTCTCTCCTAAATGAAGAAGTAAAATTAATAAGGCAGGCCATCCTCCAAAATCAGATGGCATTAGACATCTTAACAGCAGCACAAGTGGGTACTTGTGTAATTATAAAAGCTGAGTGTTGTATGTACATTCCTGATCCTTCTGCTAGCATCTCAATGACTGTTTAAGATATTAAACAACAGGTTAATGCCATGTCAGATTCTGAAATTCCATGGACTTTCTCCTTATCCAATTTGTGGGAGACTATTACTGGCTCTCCCAGGTGGAAACATTTGTTGGTTGTATTCATAATAGTCCTGTTGATCTGATTATTTGGCCCAACCATACTTAACTGTGTCTTTGGCCTTGTCTCCTCCAGACTTAAAGCTACGCATATACCTAAGATGAGAGCTTCTGATGTCTATTGAGGGCCATTAGACGGACCCTCTTTGAAGTACCTCTGATAGTTGATCACAACTATGTCCCCCTGAAGTAGTCAGAATGGTCTTTGTCCAGGTTTTTGTCCCTTGTCCCCTCATGGCAGTTAGAGGTCCCTCTTCAGAGGGGGAAGTATTATAGATAGTTAAGTTAGATAGAGACAATTATAAACAGCTGGACAGGGCTAGGCCCTTGAGGGAGTCAGTGCAGAAGAACAGAATACATCAAAACTGTGGCTGGAGGTGCATCTGAAGAAGATTAAAGTCACAATGACCAGATTTACATGCTTCCCTAAGGGATAAATGGAAGTGTGAAACTATTGGTACCACTCTTTTTGAGATTTCCTACAGAAATAAACCATTTTGTCATTAGGGATGGGTCATCCTGTCCCACCTACTAAAACTACGACTAAGACTAAAACTAAGACTAGTAAAACTAAAACTAAACCTAAAGATAAGAGTACATACATTATCAACCAAGCTTAATAATGTAACCCACATGCCCTTGCTACCACTGGATTAATATTACCTAAGCGACTATACTTGTAATTTTATTGTTTGATCCTAATTTTGTCCCACATACCCACCTTATGATTTTGCTCTATAAAACTTTGAGAAGTGAGCTTGTTGGCAATCCATTCAGGGCCCCTCCTGTCTTTCAGAAGCTATTCCTATTCCTCTATCCTTTTCCCCAGTAAATTTTCCTAAAAATGCCCAGAACAACCTTAGAAAGTGGCAAGAAGGATGTGATGTGTGTTTCAAATGAGAGAGTTTTGAGGGGGATTTATGGCAATGTTTTTTATTGTAATCATTCTTTGAAATTTAAATATTCACTGCATTTTTGATCATATTGTATGTGTAAAAGGATTATTTCTAAACTGCTCTTCTACTTACAAATGCCCACCATCACCCTAGAGAAGAACATTTGCTGAAAGATGGTGCAAAAGAGTGGTAACTCTAAGTAGAAATTTTATTACTTTTTAACTAAAGCCAAAATAAAGATAATAAGACAAGATGACATTTTAATATAAGCACTAGTCTGGGTTCATTAATTATTATGGATTATGTTTGGATGGCCCCCCAAGCCTCATGCAGTCATGGAGGTGGCTGAATCGAGCATTTGTGATTGGCCTGTTGTCTAGCGCTAGGATTGGCAGTGTGAGTGCTGCACCTGCCCATGGGCCGGTAACTGGCATACATATAAGGGCAGAAAGGAGGCATGCTTTCCTCTTTTTGCTCCTTTCACTCTTGTCACTTGTGGCTTTCATAAACAATTAAACCTCAGCCATATCACCCTGCCTGAAGCCAGCTGAGTATGTGAAACCGCCAAGAACTGTCAAGAACTGTAGGCTAAATAAACCTTTCCTTCCTTCATTTTGGGCATCAGGTATTTTGTTTCAACAAGAAAAAAGTAACCAAGACACCAATTTTCCTCATTCTGATTTCAGATGAATCGCTGGGTGGTGTAGACTACTCATTTTGTTTTACAGCCAGCAAGACAGACAGACAGACACACACACACAATTTTCCTACAAGTCTCATGAGGTATGTGCATGCCATGTGACACATGCATGTGCACTGCTACTGAACTAGCTCTCACTGCAATCCCACCACATTAAGGCACTTTTTATGGATCTCAGGATGACATATGTAGCCAATCAACTGCCCTTTCTCCTAGATAAAACAACTTAGTATGTGATAAGAGGAGTAATTAACTCTATAATCCATCTGAATTTCATTTTAATCTACTCAGCTTGAGCTGACCTGTGGTCTTACCTTATCTCTTCCAATTGGAAGAGGCATAGCTGTGTAAAGATTCTTTCTTCCATCAAACACTGGTTTCCGATCCCCAAAGATCTGTGTTTTAAAGTGCTGGACCATATGTTCCACTATTTCCCTGAAAAAAGATAGAATTCAAACAAGAAAAATGTCAGTAAAACCAGAGACAAAGTATACTTGGATGGCATTTTTCTGACATTAGTTTTAAGCAACATTATAAAACATGAATTTCCCTTTAGTGATGTGACTTTTGACTCTTCTATAACAAATTGACCTAGAGTCATAGCCTGTTTATTATGCTTTTTCACACTGGAAAACTTGCTAACATGCTACACAAGCAGGTAACAGGTACTTCTGGAACTTCCAAGGTTCCAAGATACACTAAAGTATGGCACTGATGGAAGTTTCATTCCACTGGTCCAATTAAACACCCGTGCTTTTCTGCCAGGACTTTGCAGGTTCTCTCATGCGTACCCATCACTCCTTGCCCCACTGACACAGGGGCTAGCCTCAGCTGGGACTTGACCTTTGGTTCTCCTGAGATCACTGAAACATGCCCTGGGTGTCCCTACCCCTTCTGCTGTGGCTCCAGAATGAAGGAACTTGACTTAGTTCAATCCAGCCTTCCCTGATTAGCCCAACAAACCAAGCCCATGAGTAGAGTCACAGCCTCTCTTGCTGTAAGGAACTGAGTTTTGGACACCATGGGTCCCTTAGCACTACCGGGGAATCCTGCTGAACACTCAAGTTATAATGAACCTGAAACCTCTCCTTCCCTTACCAAACCTCCTCCTGGCTCCTGTAATGAGACAAAGGACAAAAAGATCCTCAGAGCCTCCATCTTTCCCAGGGAACTGGCACTCTGGGAAAATACTGAAGAGGAGACCGATATGGCCAGAGTAGAGGGCACATAGTGGACTTTTGTGGAGAGGCAGTCTGTGCCTTGCTCTGCTAGAACAATGTTTCTGGGGAACAGAACCTGAGATATGTTTCAGGATATAACATATTCCATCTTCCCAGAGCAGGAGGCAAGCTGGCTGGGAAGTTTGTCCTTACTCAAATTGTCTAGCTAGTGTTCAATTAGCCATAAGTTGAGTGTCTGGGTCCAGCTACTCTTACCCCAGAACCAGTGGTTTAAGGAACACCTGGAGGTCATCTTTGAGGCCATGGGCACACTATGCCTTGGGGACCTCTGTACTTGATGGAACTTCAAGGGCAGAGGCCAGCCAGTAAGCTCTGTGAGAAGCAAGCCAGGGGATGTGCCAAACAGATGCCAAGATATTATGGCTTGTGCCTACATGTCCCCCCACAAAACCTCATGGGGTCATATGTGGGGCTTTACAGAGGTAGCTGGATTTAGGCTGGGATTAAGGATATGTGACTACTAAATTAGTCCACTGATTTAGCATAGTTTTGGGTGTGAATAATGGGAAGGCTCACCCTGGGTATGAGTGACACCACTCAGTAGGCAAGTAGCTTGGAAGTGATAAAAGGGAGAGGCAGGATGCTTCTGCTATTGTTAACTACTGCTTGCCATCATCTGCCTGCCCTACTTTGCCATGGACTGTTTCTCCTCTGTGATGCCCCTCTACCATGTCACTCTGCCTTGGAATGAGCCAACTACAGACTGAAAACTCTACAAACTGTAAGCCAAAATAAACCGTTTCTTCTTTAACTCTGGGTGTCAGGTATTTTATTTCAGCAATGAGAAAATCTGTGTTGATGACATGCAAAACCTGTGGTGATGAAGGCAAGAGGTATAGAGCAAACAGAGGAGGCAGCTCAAGACAAAACACAGCATCAGACACATACCCATGCACAGAAGGCCAATTGATTTATCCAGCAGAACAGAGAGCAGGGTACACTTTTCATCAACCTAGGGAGGGTATTTGAGTATTCAGTGCTCAAAGAAAGCATATGACCCCATGGCATGAGTAGCATCTCGCCACACTGATTCTGTTCTGGGCATGACCCCACTCATCCCAAGCACCAACAGAGTAGGCACGTACTAGATGAGTGAAGGAACTGCTCAATTTTGACTGCTAGGCATCACCTCATTGGGCCATAAATTGTCTCTGCCAGGTGGCAAACAGATAGCCCTGCCCAATACCTGGACATGGGAGAGAAAGTAGAAAGAACTATGCTGTGGAAGGTATAATGGAAATAGAATGCCTAACCATTATGTTGGAGTGGTGACCCAACTGCCTAGTTAACAAGGATCCTACCCTTCGTAAGTACTGCCAACTCCCACATGCTTGGCAGAGAATTCATTCATTCTTTTAAAACTTGTGAATAGGAACTGGGTATGGTGGTGCATGCCTGTATTGGAAAGCTGAGGCAAATTTGAGCCTAGCCTGGGTAACTCAGTGATAGCCTGTCTGAAAATGGAAAGAAAAAGGGTGTGTGCGCTCTGGTGATATAGCTCTGTAATGGTTGATACACAGTGTCAATTTGAGAAGATTAGAAGTTTAACTGACTCAGCAGGGGGCCAGTGTCTTCACTTTACAAACATCCTGAGCCTGTGCAAGAGGAGGGCACAGAGACTTACAATGTAAGGGAGGAAAAGAGGCTTGTTCTGCCCTTTTGCTCTTGTGGCCTTTGCTGTCTTCTGCTGCCAAGAATAGTTGCTCCTTGCAGTGCCATCCTGCCTTGGAGCCAACTGATTACAGATTGAAAACTCCACAAACTGTGAGCTAAACAAATCTTTCCATCTTTAATTTTGAGTGTCTCAGTACTGAGAGGAAAATAACTAAGACACACTCAATGCTATCTCTAGTAAGGAAAAGGTTATAAAGAAAGGAAAAGACAAGGGGAGAGAAAAGACCCAGGGAGGAACTCTCTGGGGGTGGATTCCCAGGGTTTCTGGGTTGGGCCTTCTTTGACATCAATAAGCATGGCTCCCTAGAGAACAACTGGCTATGCCCAGGTTGCAGTCTCTGCCCCAACCTCCCTCAGGGCCACCTGGCACCCAGCATCTGACAGGGTGTTCTCTCCACTAAACCTGAGAGGGAGGTGACATCAGCAAACCCATAGCACTTCCTGTCTGTCAAGTACTTGATGTGGAACAACTCACTTTGTCCTCAAAATAACCCAGGAGGTAGACACTCATTTCCACTTCACACCTGAAGCACAGAGCAGCCTGGCACCACCATGAAGCTGGGGTGCATTCACCCCTGGGCCCACTCCTGATCCCCACACAACATGGCTGTGGAACAACTTGCTGATCCAAGCTGTTACACAGCCAACAGCTCCCTGTTAGCTGGTTCATTATTTTTGCCATTGTTCTAGAAGTTTCTTTTTCGTTAATTTCTAATTGTGCAGATTTTGTGTTCAGATGTTCTCATGGTAAGACAAGCTAAGTCTGCTTAGACTACTCATCACATATCCTTCTCAGAAGGACACTCACTGTGTTCAACCCTACTTTTACACAAACACACATGCACATAAAAATAAAGCCATTTGTTATTTTTTATGTGTATGGTATCAACCACATAGTCCCAGAGCTAGCTGTTTTCCTATTACATTTCCTAGAGATCTTTTCTGGTCACTACATACAATGTGGCCATGAAGTCTAGAAACACAGATATTATTTAACCATGTGCTATTATATACTCTGAAACTCCATCATTGGTGTCACTAGTTGTACAGAATTCTGTGATTTAATCATTCCCTACTAACATTAGGTGGTTCCCCCCACTTGAAATTAAGTATCCCTGATATGGATACTTAGAAAGAGAACTAGCAGATGAAAAGGTACTTTGGGTGGGGTGGTACTAGGGAATAAACCCAAGGGTACTGTACCTCTGTGATACCTCTCTGGCCTGTTTTATATTTTATTTTGAGACAAGATTTCACTAAGTGGCCCAAACTGGCCTCAAATTTTCGATCCTCCTGTCTCAGCCCTGAGTAGCTGGGATTTCAGCCATGTGCCGCTACATCCAGCTCCTATATTTTTATTTTAATGTACATAGCCAACTGCCTTCTTAAAAGCTCAGACCAATGATGGCAAACCTTTTAGAGACAGAGTACCCAAACAGCAACCAAAACCCCACTTATTTATCACAAAATGCCAATGGTACAATTAAAACTGAATACTGGGGTTTTAGTTTAGAAAAAACAACTGTTATGTGACGTGCAGCTGCTGGAGCAACTTGGCTAGTGTGCCAAGAGAGGTGTACCCCCTGTGGCATACATGCCATAGATTCGTCACACTGACCCAGGCTCAACACTCAAGTGGCTGGTGAGGAGTCACAAAGCTGAAACGAGAGGCTGCAGGCTCATTACTACTGCAACAGGAGGAAAGAGAGGCAATGGCACCTTCCCATGCCCCTGCACAAAGCCTTGGTATCTGCCAGTGCATGGAACACAGTTTCAGGGCCACCACCTTGGCTTGCAGAGACTGCAGTGCCACAGGAGAGAAACAGACACAGTGATGGAGGTAGACACCAGACAGACTTATGCCCGGGCACATGGTACAGCATGAATTCAGCACTCTGCTGCCTTCCCTTCCCACAGAGCCCACCTCTGTAGGGCTATCTGGCAGCATTGTGGACCCTGAGCAGACTCCTCCTCTCAAGGGGCAGCAGCTGTACCCAGAGGACTCTGGTCTGCTGCTGGAGGGAGGGGAGGGGCTAAGGTGCCAGGACATAGGTTTTGATGTCCAAAAACAGACTTGCAGCATTTTGTATACTGCTTTGAACAATTAAAATTTTGAGATTGCACCTTCATAGTAAAGTGAAGAAGAATCCTAAAAGTTCACACATTTAATGAGGCAGCAACTCTCAGGAGGTCTCAAAGCCTATGGGGATGGCCATTGCCATAACAGGCAGCTCCACCTCTGCAGGCAGGTAACTGGAAAACCTTACAGGTCTAATGACAAGAGAGATGGCGAGCTGTAAAGGTCATATGCTAACCCTTGTCAGTCTTCCTTCCCCTGGTGCCAGACGCGGGGCCTCAGCTTCATCTACTTTAGAAAATGAAGTGCCCCAGCATCCAGTCAAAGTCCCCAAATTGTGCAGGCCTTTTCCGGCCTTCATGCCAATTCCAAAAGCACATCCAAAGCCACACGTCATACAGATTTCCATCCAGGGAAACTAAACAACAAACCAACAAGCCCAAGTATGGGCAGTCATAAAGCCTGCAGGAGACTGAGAAAAGATCCCCGCAATCATGTCACCAGCTGTGCTCACCATGCCTGTTAAGAGACCCAGTTTTCCAAGGGACCTCACAGAACTCTCAGTGTGTTCTGGATTCTTTGAATCTGGTTAGTTTTACAGGTAAAGGAACTGAGTCCTCAGACATTTTTCTCCGATTACAAAGGTTGGGGTAAGGAGAAAGCATTGCAACCAAACAGACTTTTATCCATAATATACCAACACACACTGGGCAATCAATCTGCAACAGAGACTTTTCGAGCCCACATGGCAAATGGTTTTGGACCCAACCCTCCTACCCTAAACATCTATAAAAGAGAAGAAAATAAGAGACAGCTGTGTCTGACATTAAAAACAGACAGCCTCGGATGGTGGTTAAGGAGGGAAATGTATCACGAGTTAAGCCCCACATCACCCTGGAGTGCTGCTGTCTGTCCAGCAAGGAGAAGAGCCTGAGTCCAGAGCTACAGGAGAGGCAGGAATTTCTAGGACAGAGCACCAGAAGAGACAACAGACTTCCTCAACATACTGTGCATAACATTTAGCAAGCCAACTCCAGAGCATGTGTGTGACTAGGCCAAAAAATGTGACAGGCAATCTGAGATAAAGTCGATCAACAAAAGGGACTCATAAACCACACCCAGCAAACATGGGCCACTATAACAAATGTTATTGACATTCAAGGTCATCAAGAAAAAGAAATAATCAGTAAACGGATGAGGAATATCATCAGAATGTACATTATTAGAAAACCAAATGAGAAATCTAGAACTTCAAAATACAGTATCTAAATGATAAATCACACAGTTAAAATCAGAATAAATACTAAAGAGGCCAAAGTGATCTTGAAGACAAAGCGCCAAAATTATCCCAACTAAAAAAGAGAGAGGAATAGCCTCACTGATTAGAAGTCAGTAACAAATGGTTTAACAGGCATATACTGGCAATTCCAAGGATGAGAAAATGGGGCAGGAGAAAGAAAAGATCTGTAGAAATATTTCTTTTTTCTTGTTTTTTTCAAATTGTATTTTTCCCATTCCCGTAACCTCCCCTCTTTAATCCTTCTCCCCCCCATTTACAAAAGCTTTGTTTCCATTTTTTTCCTTCTTTTTCGTTTTTTTCTTTAACTTTTCATGAATGACAACGCAAGAGACAACAAATCCCAAGGAGCAAAATTATAAATATGAAAGCTACATGTGGCCACCTCATAAAAAGCAGGAAAGTAAAATTTTATCCCCACCCTACTCCCTGCCCCCTGCCCTTTTCTCTTTTGGTACCAGAAATCAAACCCAGGGCCTCATGCTGCACCACTGGGCTACACCCCTTTTGCCCAAAGCAAAATTAAAAAAAAAAAAAAAATTAAGAGGAAACTTACATACAGGGAAACTATTGTAAGAATACTGATTGACACTTTATCAGAAACCATGGCAGTGAGGGCAAGGGAAGTAGCTTGGAGGTAAGAGCACTTGTCTAGCATGTGCAAGGCTCAGAGTTTAATCCACAGCACTCGATACCCCCCCCCCAAAAAAAGAATATAATGACATTAATAAGGTGCTGGGAAAAAAGTGTCAATCAGAATTTTATACCTAGGGCTAGTGATGTAGCTTAGTGGTATAGCACTGACCTCACATGCACAAGGCTTTGACCTAACATCACCTTTATCAAGTAAAAATAGCTTTTAAAAATGAAGATGAAATAAACACATTTGAGCACTTTTTTAAAAACCATGGCAGAACTGATCACTGCCAGACTTACACACAAAAAAAGACGTCTCCAGGCTATAGAGAAATGGTACTAAATGAAATACGCTGACAAACAAGAAATAATGATGACACTTGACAGAGCTATGTGCATGTAAATATAATAATTGTCAATTGTTTAACAATAACAGCATTGTACTGTAGGGTTATGTATGTACAAGTAAAATTATGAGTGTAAGGAGGACAGGGGAATGAAATTTTTTTATCATTTTATTCTTATATTTTACAACATTAAAACCAGTAGACTGTGATAAGTTTAAAAAAAAAAAGAAAGAAAGAAAGCTGACATCTAAGGCAAAAAGAGGACCAGTTAAATGTCAACACAGGACATAAGAGTACTAAAACCATTTACCAGATGCCAGGGATGAGACCACAGAAAGCCGAGGAGAGAAATTTCCCTGAGAACCAGCTGGGGGCAACTTGGTGTTGCACTTCAGCCTCCTGAGCTGCAGGAGTATAAATTTCAGTTCAAAAAAAGGTGATGAATCCAAAAGAAAAAAGAGACACAAGAAAACAGGTACAGAGGGGGCTAGAAATATACAGCTCAGTGGTAGAGAGCCAGCTTAGCATGGTTAGATGGGGTCAATCCTCAGTGTCCCTTCAAGAAATAAAAAAATTTCATAAATGGCAAGGGTAGCTTTACATGAAGCCACTAATAATTATGTACATTAAATTTACATGAACAGAACTCTCCAGCAAAAGTGCAGAAATTGGGGCAAAAAAGCAAGACCCCATTTTACTGTCTTCACAAGATGAAGCAGAAATACAGATAAATACGTGTGGGTTAAAATTATAAGCATAGGAAAAGATATATAAAACAATAAGGATAAGAATGCTCAGGAGGCTACATTACTAATCAAAGAAAATTTCTTTTAAATAAGAATTATTATTGGGCATGGTGATGCACACCTGTAATCCAAGTACTCAGCAGGCTGAGACATGAGGATTGCTGTGAGACTGGGGCCAGCTTGGGGTATACAATGAAGTCAAGGTCAGCCTGAATTACATAGCAAGACTTTGTCTCACAAAACAAAATGAGGAACATTTCCTAATAATAAAAGGTCAATTTATCATTAAGATACAAGAATTATAAGTGTATATGCTGCTATTAACAAAGCTTCAAAATTCATGAAACATGAGGAAAGAGAAGATATAAAAAGAATTAAAATGTGTTGTACATCCTTATCATCTCCCCACAATGAGTGCAACATGAATGTAAGCACTATAAATTTGAGTAGTGTCAGATAGGCACTGTGCTGCTGAGCTGTATCCACAGCAATGTAAACATTATATACAGCAAACGTAATAAAAAAAAAACTTTTAAAAGAAATTTTAAGAGTATGAAGCCAAAAAAAAAAAAAAAACCAAAAAACTAGAAACAAAATGCAAAACAGAAGATACTGAAAAGACACAAAAATCCAATTACATTTGAAGCCAAAAAAAAAAAATCTTATTTTTTAATTATTTTGATTTTTTGAGGCAGGTTCTTGCTATGTAGTACAGTCTGACTTTAAACTCACTATGTAGTCCAGTCTGACCTTGAACTTGTGATGATCCTCCTGCCTCAGTCTCCCAAGTGCTTTGATTACATGCACCACCATGTGGACCAAAAATAAAAATAAAAATAAAGCAGTAAAGAACTGGGTTAGTATCAACCAACTATAATAACAATTACAGACCTCCAGGTTCCAACAACTCTGGAACAGGCAATCTACTGTGCACGTGTGATGTTTACCAAGATAAATCACATGCTGAGCTGTAATTCAAGCCCCCGATAAGTTTCAAGACTGAAATCTTAAGTATATAAACTCTGACCACAAAGAATTAAATTAGATGTCAATGAGAACTGGTTAATTTTAAAATTCTCCAAACTGTTAGAAATGGAACAGCACATTTCCACAGACTCACAGGTTAAATAAAACAAGAGGAAGATGAGTAAATATTTAACTGAAAGTTAAGATACCATACGTATATCAAAATTTGTGGTTTACAGTTGAGACCAGGCTTAGAGAGAAACTTATTGCCTTAAATGTGTTACAAAAATGGAAGGTTTAGAATTGATCATCTAAACTTAAAGTGAGCAGAAGGAAGGAAATAATAAAGACCAGAGCAGGAAAATAGAGGGGAAAAAAATCAACAAACAAAAGATAAAAACAAAACAAACATTAGGCATGGTAGCACATGCCTATAAATACCAGCACTTGGGAAGCTGAGGCAGGAGGATCATCATGAGTTTGAGGCCAGCCTGGCCTACATAGTGGGTTTAAGGCCAGTCTGAACTACATAGTGAAATCCTGTCTCAAAGAAACAAAACAAAACAAAACAAAACAAAACAACCATTTAAGGAAGAAACTTTACAAATTTCACAGTTTACTTTGCCGTGTGTAGAGGAAAGGATACTGGCAGCTTGCTCAATTATGCTATACAACCCTGACATCGAAACCTGACCAGAAGAAAATGACAGATCAATGTTTCCAGAGACACAAAAATTCTCAACAAACACTAACAAATTGAGTGTACTGTTACACAGAAATACCTTATGACTCTCAGAAAAACAGCTGAGTACACACACACACACGAAAAACAAAAAGAAAAACATGATGACCTCAATAGATGCAGAAAAAGTACTTGACAGAATTCAACTTACTGCTGAGGATGACTGTCAGCAAAATGGGACAAGAACTCCCTCAGTCTGACAGAGAGTCACTGTGAAAATCCTACAGTGGGTCTCACATCTTAGATGAAAGAATGAATGCTTCCCTCTAAAAGAGCACAATGAGACAGGCACGTCCACGCAGTCACCCCCATGCAATACCTTACTAGGTCTCCTACCCTATATTTGTATTAAGGCAAGGAAAAGAAACAAAAGGTATCACAAAATGGAAATAAAGTAAAACCATCTGTATTAAAAATGAAAATAATTTAAACATCTTTATTAAGATATTCATGTAAGCATAAAATTCACTGATTAAAAGTATATAATAATTTACTATATTGAGAGTTTTGCAACTATCACCACAATCTAAGTTAAAGCATTTTTAGTCACCCCCAAAAATACTAGCTCCATACTTGTCAGTACTTTTTACTCTGCTCCTGGAAAATAAAACTGAAACAGAGCTTTTGTAAATGTGGAAGTAAAGAGTTTGAACAAGGAGGGTGGGGAAGAGGACAAAACGCACAAACAAGATGTGCTATGTACATGTACACATTACCCATGATAAATGTAATCATGTACTATAAACATGTACTAATTAAGTAACATAAAAAAAGAAAATAAAATTTTAAGAGAGTATTCACAATACCATCAAAAAGCACAGCATGAATGGAAAAAAGATGGCCGACTGAGAGGTAGCACCACAGAGCCTCTGAGAAAAACAACTCAGATGCTAGAATTTAACACCATGGAGAAGACCAGACGAAAGGAGAGGAATTCTCACGACCGAGGAAGAAAATGAGGAAAAGGAAAAAAAAAAGAAAAAAAGAAGAAGTGTGGATAGAGAGCTGGAGCTGGGCACACTCCCTTCGCTGTACTGGGCGTGTCTTAGAGTTGGGCAACTCATGATCAAGCTGAGGTTGCGGTCCTGCCGAGACTGAGGATTGGTGAGCCTGAGACCCTTGGCAGGAGGAGGTGCTGCAACAGGGAGTGGAACTGGCGAACCAAGCTGCACGGACATTGGTGAGTGCTGAGAACTGGGTTCCCCAAAGCAGGATGACCGGCTAAACAATATATTGGATTTGGGCAGGACAGGCTTGAACTGACAACTGAATTGGCGTAAGTCAGTGGCTCCTGGCCCAAAGTGGATTGGTGGGATCTGCTTGGGCTGGGCCATGCCCCGGTCGGGACCCAATAGCCAGGGACAAGGTTGTCCCAAACCTGTGACACCCACAGGGCACACACTAACATGCTGAAGACACCCACTGGTTGACTGTCTTAGAGGGGAGGGACCAGCCCACATCACCCCTGCATGCAACTCACAGATCAACAGCAAACTGGAGAGGGCAGCACTTCCCTAGCCAGTACACTGCAGAGGGACTGTAAGCAATATGAAAAGGTCCTGAGACCTCCACCATTCATCCATCTGAAAGAAACCAGAAACATGACAAGACAGAGAAACAACAAAAAGCCTCCAACCACTGACCCAGGGAAAATAAGTCCAGGAGAGGTACAAACAGAGGAGATTGAGGGCAGCAAACATGTAATATCAGACACGGCCTCATTGGAAATAAAGAAATACTTCCGTGACCTCATCAACGAACTTAAATCTGAAATTCTAACTCAGGTGAAGCAAGATATAAGAGTATTAATAATTTTAAAGTCTAAAATTAGAGATAGTTAATAAATCTCCATATATGTGTGAATGTCATCCAAATATACAATTGAAAAAGAGACAGATTTATTCTTGGTATAGTAACTGTCAGTGACTAGTAGCTATTTTAATTTTAAGGATATTTGTATAAATATGGACATTAAGAAACTTTTGAATAAAGTTTTAAAATATTTCAAAGAAGATTAATAAAAGAAATGCTGGGCACTCCTCAAGAAGACACAAATGGAAGAATGGAGGAACCCAGAGAAAGGAGAGAAGCCTTTGATGAAGAATATAAATAAAATCTAGAATACATGAAACAGATTCAAAGAGAATATCAGAAAATTTAAAACTCCATTGAAAGCTGGCAAAATTTCTTGACAGAAACTAAAGACAGACTTGCAAAACTTGAAGATAAATTTGCAATGTATGATCATGAAAGGAAGGATCTCTTAAAAATAACAAGGAACCAGGAAGTAACAATACAAAGGCCAGAAGACGACAAGAGGATTTATAACTTAGGAATAAAAAAACGAAGAAGCAGGGACAAATACAAATGAAAACAAGGCTATTCACAGAAATAATTAAGCAAAACTTCCCAAGCATAGGAAATGGAAGTGATGCTCAGATATATGAGGCATACAGAACTCCAGCCAGCTACAACCAAAACAGATCTATACCCAGATATATAATAATCAGGATCCCAGAAATCCATCACAAGAACAAAATATTAAAAGCAGTCAGAGAAAAGAAATAGATTTCCTATAAAGGAAAACGCATCAAAATCACAGTGGACTTCTCGATGCAAACTATCAAATCAAGAAGAGCTTGGAGTGAAATATTCCAAGCCCTGAAAGAAAGTAACCTCTAACCCAGATTGATGCACCCGGCAAAACTGTCTCTCAAAAATTAATGGAGAGACAAGATATTTCCACGACAAAGAGGAACTGGGGGAGTTCGTGACCAGCAACCAATCCAACCTTGCAAATATTGAAGAGTATTGCCTTTCAATGAAAGGGGCAGACAGTGGAATGAAGGAGAAAGGTAAACAACGACAGAAAAATAGCATAGCAGAGATGAGGCAGAGAAGATTGGCTATATCACTGTTTTGTCTTGACTGATTTTATTCGAACCTGGTATGCTTGAGAGTATCAAGGCTGAGGGTAGAGGCAACTACTCTGAAGATGACAAGATTCATTAGCATACCCATTCTGGTTTGATTATTAACTGGCTTTGAAGTTCTATAATGTCTCCAATGTTTGGTGTTTATTAATAGTGCTATGTACTGCTATGTTTAGTTATACTATGCCTGATGATATAGACAATTTTATTGAAAATAACAAGAGACATCATAGTAACTACCGTAGATCACCTATCGAACTCACGACCACGCACTGGCAAGGCAGGTGCTTATGCCGCTGAGCTAAATACCCAACCCCTGTATTGTGGTTTTATATGTCTTTTTCATTTTGTGTTTTTCTAGGAATTTCTTTTGTTGACTTGTTTTGATTTGTTTTTCCCTCTAATACAGAAAGGATAGGTATAGATGTAGAGACTTATACATGTGTAGAACTTCTAAACAGTTTACAAGAATTGATTATAATTATTGTAAAAAAAAAAGAGAGGAAAAGAAAGTATTCTAAAGGATATAACTGCATGTATGTTTAAGTGTGTAGGATTTTGTTGGATAGATGAACAGAACTGATTGCAGTCTCACTGTTTAAATGTCCACTTGTATGCTTTACTTTTGTAACTTGAACAACTACTTCTAAGAGGAAAATATGTAATTATTAACTAGTGATTTCTTACTGGTTTTTTTTTTGAAATTATGCATTATTTCTACCCTCTTTCAGTTTCATTTTTTTCTTTAAATAAAAAAATAATAGTTGGGCGTGGTGGCTCATGCCTGGAATCCCAGCACTCGGGAGGCTGAGGCAGGAGGATCGTTGCAAGTTCGAGACCAGCCTGGGCTACAAAGTGAGCTCAAGGCCAGCCTGAACTGCATAGCAAGACCCTGTCTCAAAAAGACAAAATAATAATAATAATAATATTTTTAAAAAAGCACAGCATATGTATATTCAAAACAGTCACAGTTTTAAAATTACAAGAGGACTTTCTGGTTGAAATTGGCCAGTTATCTCTATTTATTATTCTATTTTACATAGAAAAGCAAAGGATCTAGCACAACTAAAGGTGACTGTGAAGAACAAATCTGGAAGCCTCAACTCTGTCATCCAAACATTCCCATAATATTACAGCTAACAAAGCAAAGCATTATGGGGCTGCAGAAAAAATAGAAGCAAGTCCAGAAATTGATTCACACATAAACAATCAACTGATCATCCTTTTACAAGGGGCCACAGGAAATCAATGGGGCAAAAAAAAAAATCTCTCCAATAGAGCCTTCCCTCACACTGCACACAGAGATCAATTCAGGATGATTTCAGACCTATACATATAAGCCAAAATTAAATTCTTCTCAAAAACACCCAGAAGACCATCTCCATAATTTTTCTAAGTAAAGATTTCTTAGAGGACACACAACCTAACAGCTATTTTCAAAAAATTATGAATTGAGCTTCAACAAAACTAAAAAGTTCTGCACATAAGAGACACCATTATGAAAGAAACACAACTGGAAGAAAGTATTGCCAATGGAGCTTTGCATCTAGAATCCAGTAAACTTTTCCACAAACCAACAAAATTAGCAAAACACTTTGATACTTTACCAAGAATAATACATTATTTAATATGTGAACATAATATATGAATCTAAGCCCATGAAAAGACACCTAGTTTATCAATTGGGGAAACAAATTAAAAATACCACAAGAAACAATTATATATCCACCAAAGCAGCCAACATCAAAATCAAATGCTCACAGGGGTGTGGAGCAAGCAGAACTCTCAGACACTGTTGACAGAAGTAAAATGATACACAAGCTTTGGAAAATTCCTGTGCAGGTTCAGGGCCAGTGGAACCTACCTAACCCAAAACCAGCACTTCTGCTCCCAGCAATGTGTCTAAGAGGAGTGAAAGCAGGTGCACAAACACACTTGAACAAGAACATCCACAGCAGCTTTGCTCAAATGGACAAAGTTCAGACCCTTAAGAGTCTAAAAGGAAGATAAAAGGTGAATTATGAAACAGTGAAATTTTCCTTTGTCACAAAAATAATATGCTGTTGATGGGGCATGGTGACACACACCTGTAATTCCTGCACTCATGAGGCTGAGCAGGATGATCCCACAGAGTTCAAGCCTAGCTGAAACTATCTAGAGAGACTTCATCTCAAATAATAATAATAATAATAATAATAATAATACATTGCAATATAAAAAGTGATATACGTAAATCATTTCTATCAACAGGAAAATAACCTATGATGACAAAAATCAGAATCCAGTGTGACTTCAGGTCAGGGAGAGTAATACATCAAAACCCATCAAACTGCCGGTGTGGTGGCACACATCTGAAGTCTCAGCACTTGGGAGGCTGAGGCTGGAGAATCACTGTGAGTTCAAGGCTGGTCTAGGCGACATAAGCAAGTTTAAGGCCAGCCTGCACTATATAGTGAGACCTTGTCTCAAAAAGCAAACACAAAAACCTCATCAAACTATACATCTATGATGTGTGTTTCACTGTGTTGAAATTTTATCTCAATACAAAAAGACTTCAAAAATGCACACAAACTTTATGGACCAACGCGCATCTGCAAGGTACCCATTAACCTGTCAGGACAAACACGGAAGACACTTTACCTGTTAACCCTCCTTGGACACTTCTCAGGCTTGATATCCAATTCATAGTGGTAGATGTCAATTTTGGGGATGTCCATTTCAAAGAAGTTGGCCTGTAGTTTGATTGTTCTCCCAGAAGTCCCAAAGTCCGGCCGTGGTGGAGGCTTGAAGGCATATCCCTGGATAGGGGGTGGGGGTGGTGCCGGAGGCGCAAGCACTAGAAAACAACGGGGGATAGTGCCTGTTATAGGGACAACGGAGTGGACTTGTTCCTGCTCCCCCTGGATCAGGCCTCCCACTCCTCCAGCCTCCCATGCTTACCTTCTCCTGGGCTCCCTCTTCCCTTCTGTTCACATATCCTCAATGAAACTGAGGCACACTGCCCACTCCTGTGCAGACTGCCACTGAGACCCCTCACTGCCAGGCCAAAGGACCTCTGCACTGCGCCCCTGGGTGATTTTGGGAATCTTCCTCAATCTGTCTGAATTTCTGGATGTTTGGTGGCATATGACTCTGTGCCATGGCCTTCTTTTCCCAACTGTCCACTCCTGAGTCTTCTCCTTGCTCTGCTCTGATCCTTGGAATACTGTACAGGTCAGTCCTCAGCTCGACTCCTCAGATTTCTTACCAGAGGTTTATGGCCATTTCCAACTCTGTATCTACAGTTACATCTCTGTCCCAAGCTCCAACCTGTCTGCAAAGCCCACCTTGTTTTATTCATATTCCTCATAACACCATCCTCTCTTTGACCCTCACCTGGCTTAGCTCAGGGCCCCACTGATCTCACAGAGTCCATCACAGAAGCTTTGTAGCAAGTTTGGGTAGGAGTCTCAGTCTCCTTACATCCTCTGTCCACTGGCCTACAACCACAGTGTCCATCACTGCCTGCTCAAACACCACCATGGCTCCCTATAACCCAGCCCACACACTTAGGTACTCACCACTCCTCACAACCTGGCTGCCATTCCATGCCCAGGACTACCCAGCAGGGTTATGCAGGGGAAGTGTCTCCTTCTAGGCCTAGCTCAGGCATCAGCGGCAAGCAGGACTGCAGTCCCCGTGTCTCCCACCTAGCTCCACCTCCCTATCCCATTTCTAGTATAACGCTGCTACACTATACTATCATTTTATCTGCTGTCTCTCCCAGGGTGTTAGGGGGACAGCAAATGCCCAGGAACCTTTGATAAACTATCAATAAATGAAGAAGCAGAAGTTCAGACAGGTATAGGAAGGTGGCCAAAGTCACCCAGAAAATGTTCCCAGTGACCAAAGTCATGAGGAAAGATGTGTACAATGTTCCAAGTCAGAAAAGTTGGAATTCCTGACATCAGTGCTCACACGGACCCAGCCACACCTGGCCCTGTCAACACTTATACACCCCTGCTCCTGGGTTCTGACAGGTGCTCAAATACCTAGGCACTCTAGGTTCTTGGAAGCCACAGCTCAACACCAGCTTCTCTGCAGTGGAGCAAACCTCATTTCCTTTGAGGACACTTCTCAGCGCTAACCCATGGCTGACTTCAAAGGCTCCCAGAGCAACGCCCAGGCTGCCACCTACAGGTTCACTTCTATCATCCTCATGTGGAAGGAACTAGACAGATGGGCAGTATGGGTCACAGCAAGAAGGACAAGGCCAAGGGCTCTGTGAGAAGGGGTCAAAATCATTAAGACAGCATCTTCCTTCCCTGCTATGTGAACTGTCCATTCACTCAGGAAATGCTCTGTACTTGAGCAGTGGGAAAAAAGTCACTCATACCAACTCAAATTCACAGGAACTCAACAGGAATAGAATTTGAACTGTGGACTTAGAAAAACCATACACTTGCTCAATAAATTACTATTTTCAATGAAATGCTTTTTTTTCCAAAAACTTATTTTTAAAAAAATTGCACCCAGGCATGGTGGTGCATGCCTATAGTCTCAGCATTCTGGAAGGCTGAGGCCCTACCTGGGCAACTTAATGACTTAGCAAGACCATATCTCAAGACAAAAAAGGGCAGGGGATGTTGCTGAGTGCAAATGCCCTGGGTTCAATTCCTAGTAGCATTAAATTTAAAAAAAAATTTGACATACTTCAATCCACATTGATATTCACTGGAAACAACTCTTCTACTAAAAACAGTACAAGTGAGCTGTTCTTACTAATATTTCCGACAGAAAAAAACTCAGCATTTTTTGACCTTTTGTTTGTTTCTATGGGAAAACTTATGGCTTTAAGGTTACAAACCCCATGGAGCCACACTTCCTGGAGGCCTTCAGGCTGTTCTACCATGTTAGCAGGACTTGGCAGGTGACATATTTACAGACGTTTGTTTTTTGAGACAGGGTGTCACTATGAGACTTAGGCTGGCTTCCAACTCACTAGGTAGCCCAGGCTGGCCTGGAACTCATGGAAGGCACTGACTCTTTGGGTGACTATCATATTTCACCAGAGTCGGGGATTTAGCTCAGCGGTGTAAGTGCCTGCCTGGCAAGCGCAAGGTCATGAGTTTGATACCCAATACAAAAAAAAAAAATTTTTTTTTCACCAGAGAAGCCCTACTTCATGCCAAGCCCTTCTTCTAGGACATTTGCTGTGGGAATCAAGAAACTCACTAGCTTTGGTTTTTAACCTGAATTAACAAAAGCAATGGGAAATACGAATATGTTCATAAAATGTGTAGGTGCACAGGTGTTAGAGCAGGACTTGCAAGGAAAACAATACAGGACACATAATTTATAGTATTATTTTATCATAGTCACCCAAAAAGTCAAACACAAAAGACAGTACAGGAAATCTGTCCACACAGTAAGACCCAAATAATCTAGTTGAGGTCCTGAATCCCATGGCAATGTCCTGCATGAGTCTAGCTGAAGACCTAGAAGCCATAACAATGCCCTCTATGAGTCCAATTGGAGGCCCAGAGCCCACTACAATGTCCCGCGCAAGTCTGTTTCACAGATCTGCATTGGGGAGGCCCAAAGGTCAGCAAACTAGAAAGTCTGTGCCAGCAGGATGAAGGATCTGTGCCAGTAGGCTGAGGGTTCTGCACTGGAGCCGGGAAGCAACACTCAAAGTAAGAACCAGGGCTCTCTCAAAAAGTACCACAGCCATCCTCAGCAACAATGCCCTGAGCTCCTCCAACAATCAGCAGAGTTTATATCAGGAAGCCAGAATGATAAGCTTCTCCTGGAGATTGAATAGCACATTGTCTTCCTCTCTGGAGCTAGGAAGTGGTAAAGTAGGGACCAGAGCTCCTCCAAAGTGAACCACAGCCATTCTCAGCAACAACGAGGTCCTGAGCTCCTCTGACAACAACAGCCAAGTTCATATCAGGAAAGGAATTCAACAAGCTCCTCCAGGAGAACCAACAGCAACAGAAAAACCAAGACCTCCTCTTCCTCTCCAGTTCTCCTTTTTATGTTGGCAACAATCCTCAGGTGGGCCATCCATACCCAGCACCACACTGACTCAGTTCAGCTGGATGTTACAAGTTGACAACCAGTTGTCAATACACCACAATAAGGTATTTCTTCTTTGTTTCCAGGAATGATGAAAATACTGGCCCTTTTCCAGAAGGTTTAGGGATTAGAAAATCACATAGTAAAGTCATCAAAGTTTTCCAAGCACAAGGACCAGGCCTAGCCTTCCTTCCCATGGAGAAGGAAGCTCCTGCTTTGTGACTGAAACTCTGCAGGCCCTGGGAGACCTCAGATTTATTTTTATCCTTCCCAAGGGGTCCCAAATGTAAGATACCAAAACAAGGGAGAGGATCTAAGCCAAACCCTTAGGAGAGAGAAAGCACTGCAAAAGGATGCAGAGCATGGAATCCCCCGTGAGGGTTCCTTTCCAGTGGTGATGAGTCCTTTCCACAGGTGCAGTGGTCCTAGCAGGACCACACGACAATGGATATAGGACAGCAGGAGAGGTGCACACACACACAAGGCACACTCATTACACATTCATTGACTGAAGTACAGGCACACACATACTTGTCACATTTGACACATTTGGCTTTAAGAGTTCATCTTATTTCAGGTTAAAGTGCATTCTCTCCATCTTTTAAGATAGTCAGATACCCCATTGGCAATTCCTCCCTGACCAGAGCCAGTACACAGACATACTTCTCAGCTGGCAACTAGTCACCTAGCTGGTATTTCCCCTTCTCCTCCCAGTAGGTAAGAAAAAACCCAGGGGCACTCTACCACTATACATCCCCAACCCTTTTACATATTTTTTTAAATTTTGACACAAGGTCTTACTAAGTCATCTGGCTAGACTCAAACTTGTGATGCTCTGGTCTCAGCCTCCCAAGCAGAGTGCGCCACCACGTCCAGCCTATACATTTTAAGTGATTTCTGGTTGTTTCTGAAACCACTTGGGAACAGGAAAACAAATTCTTCTTTTTTAACCAGGATTCCCTGGATCCTAAATTGGAATGGATCTCAGGGGGCCCAAGAGGAGATACTGTCACTCCCTGACCCTTTAACCACAGATCCCTTGGTTGAGAAATCCTCATTGGTAATCCCCCAAGCAGACAGAACCCCAAGGCCTGCCACCCAGCACAGTGTTGGGGCAAAGTAGGCATTCAATGTTTGCTTATTTGTTGATCACTCAGCACATGTAAGATTTCACTTTTAGTGTCATATTCAGCTAGTGAAAGGGAAATGCACCAAATGAGTAACTGATTTCCTGTATGAGTAAAAGGGTAAAAGGGTTGGGGCAACTGAAAGTTTCAGTGTTTGTAGCAAACGCCAAGAATGGTGCCCTGTGAGTGAGCAATGAGTCACCCCAAGACAAGAAATCCCAGAGGGACCTATGATGTCACCAGCTTCTCAGAGGAGGGTTACAGAGTGGGGTGTGACATCTGCACCCAAGAGCCAACACCCTGGCCATATGGTGTGGGGGGCCTGCTCATTCCCAGCCCTCCCTCCCATGTATGGGGACAAGGGCGGAGAAAGCGTCTTGGGTTCTCAGGTAATTGTGCACCAGGATAGATTGGGAGGGACAGTCCTCCCAGCAGCAACCCTGCAGAGAATACTATCTAGAAGTGGGCACTGATATCAATTCAGGTTTAGGATGACTGAGGACACAGACTTGAATGCTGTTGAGGTATCAGGACTCAAGTAGCTGCTGCCAGGTTTCAAGAGCTTACTTGGTATGGGAAAGTAGCTGAGATTGCCCAGGTCCCCCAGCACAACAAGCCATTGGCACTACAAGGGCCAAAGCCTCCCACCTCATAGCTGACCAGTGCCATGGGGGCAGCTAAGCCAGCATGTGTCCTATGTCCTCCTAGGTTGCAGCAAGACCAGGGCTGGGCCTGCTTTCAGAGAACTTTCTGGTTTAAGCACCATCGGGTGAGTATTCAGGCCCCTATTTAAAAAAGACATCCTGACACTAACAGAAATGCATGGCTAGGCACAAGTTAAACCCATACCACTCTTCTCCCCACAGGGAACTGGGAGGCCCAAGCTAGACATCTGAGACTGCTTGCTGCATGGACCAGCACAGAAATAAGTACAGAACAACTACTTCCTGTGGCAAAACTCACTCCCCATTGGAGCAGGAAGCAGTGCAGGGTGGACCTCCAGCCCCTGCTTCCCACTCTCCTACCCACCCTCCATCACCAGGGTCCCAGTGGACACTGGAGGAGTGGGTGGGGCCTGGTCAGCAACCTTATTGTAACAGACCCTACTATAATGGACTGGCTACAGGAAGGAGCTCAGGGCTGGCTCCAAAAGCCCTCTCCGGAAGATGGCTGGGCCACACTGCTGCTGCTCCCAGCCCAGTCCTCAGCTGCCTGCTCAGACAGCACTCAGCAAAGGGTCTTATTTCTCAGCTGTGGTGAAGACACGACAGACTACTGTCACATGTTGAAGTTTCTTCAGCCCTAATGAAACTTATGGCAGGAACTAGTGAAAAAATACAAAGGAAATAAAAAATACCCCAACTGCCATTCTGAGGCGATCCCTGTAAAATGTGTGTCCTTTTAGATTACACGCATATAATTATGTGTATAAGTGCTGGCTGGAATAAAGCATTTTTATAGCCTGCTTCTTTCCATCAATGCTACATTATGTGAATAAAATGTCGCACAAAACTTTCTTCACTGATTGTATTACCCAGGGAGCCTCCTGCTAATCCTACAAGAAGGATTTCCAAAAGCTAGTGCTGTGCCAAGGCCCTGTGTGGGAGGCCCCTTGTGTAAGCATCCACATCTAAACTCCAAAAGAGGGGCCAAAACCTGCATAGGAGTGTTGACAGGATGCCCTCCCAGCCTTCCTATGTGCTGAGCCACTTGCACACCATGGCAAACAAACCTCCAAACACACCTCTGACCCCTTGCCTCAAGCTTCTTGGCCTTCACGCTACTTGCCTCACTGATCAGTTGATCTGAGTCTGGCCCTGGCCCCTAGCACCAACGTACAGTCCTGTACACACCACAGGTGCTCCCTGCATATACAGACTGCAGTGGGGCACAAGCTGGGCCAGCAAGGAAGAGACACTGCTTCCTGCTTCTCAACCTCCCTCCAGCCTGCCTCACACCAGCCCACAACCTCTTGCGCTTCCAGAATACGCTGGGATTCAGAATTTTTCTTTCTTATGTCCTGTGCTCCTTTGAGAAACAAATGGACTCTTGGGCTACCTCTCCCTAGTGACAAACACTACACAAATTTAGCAGGCAGTCACTGGTACCAAGAGACTATCACTAGGAAAGCTGCTTGGGCTTGTCTACCCCAGGATGCCTCAATGGTGAGAAGCCAACTGGCCAACTCTCTGCCTATACCCAAAGTTGGAGTCCTCCCAACCCCTGGGATCTGCAAGAATGAAAAGGATTTTCCAAGTGGACTTCCTTCTACTTGGAAGGTGAACAAAGAACCACAAGGCCAGCAAGCAGTACCTGGGACCCCCAACAGAAGGCATGGCTGTCCTACATCATACAACCAATGCTTTACCAATGCTACAAAGTATACTTCACATCATTAGGTGGCCTTGTAATTAAATGTGATGAAAAATTCATTTACAGCCGGGTGTGGTGGCTCACGCCTGTAATCCCAGCACTCTGGAGGCTGAGGCAGGAAGATCATTGCGAGTTGGAGAACAGCCTGGGCTACAAAGTGAGCTCAAGGCCAACCTGAACTGCATAGCGAGACCCTGTCTCAAAAAGACAAAAAAAAAAAAAAAAAAAGAAAAGAAAAAAAAAAAAGAAAAATTCATTTCCTACCCTGCCACACATTTGATTTGGTATTTTGATGACCATATTTCAACATAACTGCATTCGTCTGTCATTCTGTGTATTTTGTTTTGCGCCTTAAAACATTACTTGGGAAAGGGACCCCTCACAAGCATTAGCCAGATAATAGTGGGGCTCACAACCCACATATTTGAAAACTACTTCCTCTCAGGGGAACAATGCCTTCATGTCTGAACACTGAAGATGGTGTCTCAGCTCTGCGAATGTCATTCAGATCTGTCCTGGTTCCAGTTGCTGAGGGACAGACAGGGTCTGCTGTTCCCCCACCAGCACCACCTACTGGATCCCCAGGTGTGAACAGCTCTGTCTACAGGCTGGTCCCCTGCAGGCCCAGCAGGAGCTCTGCTGTCTCCATGGCTGCACTGATGTTCACTTAGCTCACAATTTACCAGCTACCATGACAACCAGGCTTCTGCGTCTGCTCATCACATAGACGGTGTGGGGCCAGGGCCAGGAATGAGAAATTAGACAACCTGACAAGGCTGGCGTGTCACCTTGGTGCGTGCGGTATCCCCAGTATGTGGATGCAAGGCTAATATGTGCCCACAGGCAGCTTGAGGCCAGGGAAACTACAGTCATGTACCAGGGCAGAGTTTCTACCAGGACCCAAGAAGAAAAGCAAGCAACCCCTAGGAAGCACTGGAGTTCTGTGTAGGAAGCACTATGGGAGACATGCAAGCAGAATATGACTATCCAGAGATTTCATTTCTCTGTCTTCTACAGCATAATAAACAACTTTAAGAAAATCACAACACATTAAGCTGGACACACTGATCTCAACCCTATGGGTGGATGGCAACTCACTGTAACCTCATCCCACGCCCAGAGCCCAGTTTGTACTGAATACCCACTGCATGACAAGCACGAGCACAAATGCTGCCACCGTATCCCAGCATCAGACAGGACCATGTCCTTGACCACAGAGCACACATGATTAATCAGAGTGTGAAGCCAGAAGTCACTCCGGAAACCGATGCGGGAAGAGAATAACTCACCACTTCTGCTCTGAGTCACAGCTCTATGTGGATGAATGCTGGGGACACAAGGCCAATGACACTGGTCTGAAGCCCCTGAGGTGGGGAAACAGCAAAGGGGAATAGAGAGAAGAACCACTCCTATGTCCCCAAAAGGACACAGGCTTCCTGCCATGGCCCCTCCTGTAGACAAGCTTCTTTCCCCACACCTTAGTATGAGTTATATGACCTTTAAAGAATAGATCAGCAGTGACTGGTGACTTAAATGTTCCTTATGAAAGTCTAAACCACTCAGGGTCATTCAGTAAAAAGGGCTCTGTAGACAAACTCTCAGGCTAGGGGAAATGGCAACAGCCCTCCTGCATCCTCCTGTAGGCTGAAGCTTGTATCCAAGGCCTGGGGCAAGGCTTGAGGGACAGACACAAAGATCTCCTCCAGGAAGCAGGCTCAACCTCAGATCTGCCACCCAAGTGACAGGCAGTCACTACAAAACTCTTTGTAGGACATCAAAGTAAGCATCATGATTTCAAGCCATGTATCCTTGCTTTCCTTTTAGAACTCTTTTCATCACATTAGACATCTGCCAGCAAATACAGAGGGCAAAGAAAGTGACAGAAATGTCTCAAGGCTGTTGAGCACTCCGGTGCCAACCTGGGCCTCACCATCTTTTATACACCTGGTAGCCCTGCAAAAGGATTAAATGGATTCTTTGGGTTTGAGTGACTTTTCAGGGTCCCCTGGTCAGGCAGGGGCTCAGCAGGACTGGTACCCTGGCTCACTGCAGGCCCAAGACACAATGCATACCAATAACTCAAGAGAGCAAGTGCCACCAAATACTGCTCTCCTGTAAGACCCAGAACATCCTGTTGACAACAGACAAGCAAATCTTACAGGCACGGAAATTAAAAGAACTGAGTTAAATGCAATCACAACAGCCTTTCTGGAGAGGTGATCATGCACTGTGAATGCAGCTGAAATATTTGCTGTCAGCTAGAGAGCACACAGCAACTATGTCATCTACAGAACTGCAGTGTGACCCTGCATGCTGTTGAGCCTGGTGTGAACAAAGAAGATAAGATTAAACCCAGCCCATGCCCTAGAAGAACAATTTCTGTATAGCCTATAACAAGAAGCAGAAACATTCATGCCTAGGTCCAGCTCAAGTGCCTTGGCCAACTTGTGCTTAGATAGAACTGTGACTGCAGTTAGATGCCACCCTGCCCTAGTTCTGACTCCCAAACAGTGGCAAGCAACCTAAAATAATTTCACGAGAGCCCCAGGAATGTAGGACACAAGAAAAGTAAAATGTAACCAGAAGGGGAAGAAAAGGAGACCCTACTGTTTGGAGGTCCCAGCTACCAGACCTTGGATTAAGAGGGTACACAGACTGGACATGGTGGCACACGCCTATAATCCCAGCACTCAGGAGGTGAAGGAAGGAGGGTCACTGCAAATTTGAGGCCAGCCTGGACTACATAGCAAGACCCTGTCTCAAAGAAAAAGAAGACAATGAAAAGAAAAAGAAAAAGAAAAGAGGAGAGGAGAGAAGAGGACAAGACAAGACAAGACAAGACAAGACAAGACAAGACAAGACAAGACAAGACAAGACAAAAGA
>PVLA01003339.1:0-217939 GCA_004027455.1 Hydrochoerus hydrochaeris
AGAGCAGAGAAGAGCAGAGAAGAGCAGAGGAGAGCAGAGAAGAGCAGAGGAGAGCAGAGAAGAGCAGAGGAGAGCAGAGAAGAGCAGAGAAGAGCAGAGGAGAGCAGAGAAGAGCAGAGAAGAGCAGAGGAGAGCAGAGGAGAGCAGAGGAGAGCAGAGAAGAGCAGAGAAGAGCAGAGGAGAGCAGAGAAGAACAGGAACAACAACAACAATAACAGTACAAAACAAAACACAGAAATGTTATGAGCCTTGTGTCTAGTAACACTGTTCTTCAGAATAAAGGGTAAATTACCATACTCCCACATAACTGAAAGCTTCGAGAGTTTATCACAGCTAGAAGACATCTGACGGATGCTTGTTGAAGAGAAAAGGCATGAAAAATTAACTCAAAGTTGTATAAGAAAATAAAAACATGAGTAAATAAGATATAGGCAAGTATAAAAACTGGTAGCATTTAGCATTGGTTTGCAAACATTTTTTTGTATTCTACATGATTAAAAAGAGTAACGGATTTTTAAAAAACATTCATTCAAAACATAGCATTGTAATTTTTTTCTCATTTAACACTGTTTTCACATAATTTAAGAGATTAATCCATAAAACAGTCTAGTTTATAATTCTAGGACACATGCATAAAGATATGTTTCTGTGACATCATCAAGTGAAAAGCGTGAGGACTTGCTGAACAGGAGGAATCTATTTCACATCATTGAGCTTGTTAGTATAAATTCAACCTAAAATTTTACTAAGATGTTAAATGTACTCGCTACATTAACAAAGAAAAAGAAATAACTATAGAATATACATGTGCAAAAAAAAAAAGAAATGAGAAGAAAATTAAAACATTTCACTACAAAAAACAGGCTGTCCACAAAAGAATACAGTAATGCAGAAAATGAGGCACAAAATGCACCGAAGCATGCAGAGAACAAACATCACATAACCGTTCTTTCTAGGTAGTGACTTTAAATGCAAGCTGAATAAACTCTCCATCGAAGATTATCAAAAAGATCCTAAAACAAGAACTAACTGTATGTTATTCCTAAGGGGCTACTTTAGAGAGACAAATAAGTTGAAAATGAAAGAATGGAAAAAACTCCTTGCAAATAGTAATGAGAACAGAGGTAGCTAAGATAAGCCAGTTTTCTTGCCATTTGTCTATAAAAGATAAGTACTGTGAGGTTCCTCTTCTGTAGTGGACCTAAAATAGTCAGATTCTTGTAGTCAGAGTACATGTTGTGGTTTCCCAGGCTGAAACAGAGAACTACGAATCACTGTTTAATGAACACAGAGTTTCAGACTTGTGATGAGAAGATAAATAGTGTTGACTGAAATAAAACGACATAAAGGTATTATCATTGAATTATACATGGAGAATGGTTAAGATAGTAAATTGGGTGTTGTGTGTATTTTGTACCATTAAAAATGTCATTTAAATCCAATTTTATTTCACGTAGAATTTGGCATTTACTGTGACTGACGAGAGACACTCAACTATTTCATTACTTTTGCAGTTATGATATTTAGAAAGACAATATATTGTTTTACGGTATAATGCATTTTCAAATGGGGAGTTTAAGAAACCTGTGGACCTGCCTAATTCAGCATCTTTGATATTACCTGAGTGCATCAGCTTTTCTCCATCCTAAATGCCACTGCTCAGGTTCAAGAATTCATAATTTTCTTCCTGAATTATTGAAAATGATGATAATATAAAACCTTAATGCTTCACTTTTTCTTAAATCTCTTCCTTTACTTCACATCTTATTCTGCAGTTGTTTTGTTCCTAAATGTTTTTTTTCCCCTTTTCCATTAGCTTTGAAATGGAATAAAAATTCCCTAGCAGGCCGCTCCACTTGTACCTTTCATTAGCCGCTCTGCTATCTCTACTTAACAAAATGACTATTTGAAAATCTCAAGCGTGCAATGCGTTTTTATGTCTAGATGACCACCTGAATCCCACGTTTTCCTAGAATGTTTCCCCCTTTTCACTGATATGTGACATTTTAAAATTAGATCAAATTGTACACCTGTACCAAGGTAGCTTGGGAATGGAAACCTATTCCAGGACTTACCCAGGAAAGCAAGATGTACGATGATTTTAGACTGTTGCAATTTTTATAATTATAGCAACCATACTATCTTTTCTGCTTTCTTTTGTGTACTTTGCTTTTCATATTCTTCAACATTATAATTGAGTTGTAATTTCCATCACTAACTGGAATCTAAAACACAGGCTGCTTAACCAAAATTTTGATATATACTGAGTATTGTGTTCACATTTTTTAAGTTAGAGATTTCTAGAAAGTTTCTGGAAAACACTATTTCTACATATATTATCTTCTTATTTTTTGGTTAGTGTTATTTCTCTTCTATATCCCTACTTATCCCCAGTTGGCCAATATTAAACAGTATAAAAGATGAATTTGCAGCATGGAAAGCCTACAAATTCTTAATTGCTGTTTTTAAAAATATAATCTGATACATTCAATTTGAAGCAAAAATTCCTGAACTGGAAAATATTTTCCAGAAGTATGCAATGAGAAATTTTCTAATTTATCTCAAATGAATTCAGAATTGCCCTAGCAGGTCTTAATTATAACATCGTTGGTTGTAATCAGTGTAATTCCTTATATTCAAACTTCAAAGTCTTTGGTGACCAAAGTAAAGAAACAAAGACTAAAAGTAAAACCTTTTTGAAGGAATAGGAGTTTTGACTTTTAATGGGTGATATTGTGATTTCTTAAATTTGCCAGAACAACTGGAAAGTGCGTTTACCTCCAAAGAGAAAATACCTAAGCCGCAGCATGCATGCATATGTCTTACCAGCAAATTTTAAGAAAGATTGACTATGCCTGTGTTATTCTCAACCAGTACTTTGTGGTTTGTTTGTAAAAATTGTTTCATGAAATTAATGTGATGTTTTTTTTTGAACATCTAGTAAGATTTAGCAAAAATATATTAAGTTTAAATCTATATATCAGATCTGCAGATTTCTTAGCACATGTATATTTTATTTTTTCGTTTCATTGCTTTGAGTTTAATGTCACTTCCTAATGAACCCAAAAGGGACAGTAAATTTTAAAAATCCGTTGATTCCTTATAAATATAGAGATAAAACAATAGGTCTGTTGTGAATAGTTTCAAGTTGCAACATCTCCAAATGAAGCAGTTTACATGTGAGGGAAGGATTTGTCACCTAATGTGTTTGACCTGAAAATATCTTGGCAGTCTAAAACATAAAATGAGAACTATATTTCCTGAATGTGTTTCAGTTAGTAGTTAGATGAAAGTGTAAAATTGATATTGTACATGAATAAGAATTACAAATTTACAAGGAGGTAACATGGACTGAATAAATCTCACCTGGTAAAATAAGATTCCCTCAAGTGAAAAAAAAAATCTCAGAACAAACAACTTGAAATTGTCTCCAAGGAAAGCAATTTATGCTTATAATCTAAGTAATATTTTCTATAAAGTTCCAGGTGTAAATAATACAAATATTGATTTCAGAAGGACATAGCCACAATGAAAAGTAATTCAAATAGGGATAAATCATTAAATCTCAGAACCTACATGGGTAAGTGGAATAACACATTTCTATTGCTCTTTTCACATTTCTTTTTGTGACAGTCATACTTTTTTCACTTTAGGCTAGAGGTGTGGAACAGAACAACAGGACAGGGAATCTACCTAACAAATGTCTTCCATTTTCAAGTTGTACATCCTTAAGCTCCACTTCCTTTGTCTGTAACATGGATCAGATGGAGTGTCACACTTGTCCTAACTCAGCCTTAATCAATTATGGGATACAATTGTTGTACTCCTCTTTGGGTGATATCTTTCAAAGCCTGTGGCAGGAAAGAAGAGAATGTTTACTGATGCAGGTGAAAGGAGTTTCCCACAATTTGGAGTCCTCTACCACTCCGCAGGCAGTGTTAGCACACCTGAGTCACAAGTCTACCTTCCAGAAGGAAGGATTCGTAGAGTGGGAAGGAAGTTGAGGTTTTTAAAATCTAGCAGGAGTCAAGCAGTGATTGTTCCATGGACATGAGTCCACACACAAAGTGATTTTTTTCTTCACAGAGCTTTCACTGTGAACTGTTTTTGAATTTGCTATTGCTATTTTATTAACATTTTTATTGTAGCTGTTTTTCTTGAGTTAATAATGAATTATGCTAATATTAATACCTGTATTTGGTCTTTAACAGAATCTCACTTAAATAGGAAGATAAGTTGCCTAGTTTTAGGCAAAATCAATTTTAAAAATCTCATCAGCAGGGTAAGAGGGAAGAGATGAAATTTCCCTTCTAAAAATCTTTTTTGAGCTATATTTTTTAATTTACACAAGTTTTCTTTACATTTGCTATTCTCAGATGAGTTCCGTCTCTTTCTGTGTACTAGTATTATAAAACAGATGTAAGTCTTTGACATAATGAAAGTGGCACAGTGTCTATATGAACATGTGCCTGCATTACTTACATATATGAATTATCTGTAGAGTTCACTTTAAAAACTTTTATATATTACACTATTTTTATATTTTGAAACACAGGGCTATAAACAATTATTTTTCTTTTTTCTTGTAGCTGTAGAAGATTCACACTGGTAGTAAATTCTGAACTCTCACAGTGTCATGTAAACTTGCCTGATGCTCCTTTCTACACATTAATAATTTTGTAGAAAGTAGCTTCAGATGTGGGCTATGGGTTGATAGAAAAGGTACAGGAAGGACTATCTGGAAAATGTTACTCCATAGTACATACAATCCCATGAAGCAAACTGAGGACTTAGTCCATATATCATTTTAAACACAACTTAAGTTTAAATTACCTTAGTAATCAAAACTGATGGTTTTCTTTTGCTTTCACAGGTTATTCTGGTTCAGATAAGTCTTGTGAAATATTATTATCAGTAAGTATGCTTTGAACACAAACTGTGTTATACAATTAACTTAAAATCTCTCTGTAATATTTGGAAGTATATCATAACCTATGATTAGTAATCATGGAACTTTTCGATTCAAAAGGTTCAGAAAAAAGTTCTCCATTCAAGAATGAATTATTAATTTTTCTATCTTTGCAAATTAGTTAAAAATGTTATAAGAAGTATAATTTAAAACTTTAAAGTTAGTGGAATTTATTGGGAAATCAAGTGGGACAACACAGATGGCAGAATAAAGATCTACGATTTTAAGAAATTGAAGGTAACATTAGTAGAAAATTATGAAAAATAACAATGAATCTTAATAATGAATTTAAGAAATACTAATAACACTCAACTAAAATCTTTCCTTTGCTATAAAATAAGTTTAATAAATAAAATGCTCTTTGTTGCTTCTATTTAGTCACCTTCATAAACCTGACGTGAAGATCTCCTTAAATTTTGTATGGAACATTGTGTGTGAATGGTTTGGATTAACATTTAGTAGGACTAAAGATGTTTTAGTTATCATTACTGAATTTTTGATAGGTTTGAGTGTGCAGCTCCACGATAGAGACAGTGTCACAAGCGATGATGCTCTGGTGTGACCTCTGTTAATCATTTATCTGCTCTAGATTTGTCTGCATCGATAATTTTCCGTAATCTAGTGTTCTATAAGTATTTATTGATGATACTATTGCACAAAAAAAATAGCTGAAAAATCTTTTGAGTACTCAAATGACGATTCACACTATTACTAACACAAAAAATACTTAGCTAGGAACTACCTCCACAGCATAGACTACACTATGGCTATCACTGGAACTATTACTAAGTAGCGATTTCATTAAAGAATGCTTTATTCATGTTAGATATTGCCTTAGTGTTTAAATAGTAGTGATAGGTTTTGGGAAATTCATTTTTTATTAAGCTTCATAATATAGATTGCTACATATGTACTCTTGCATATATTATATGCTATGTTTAGAAATATATTTAACAAAAATGAATAATTCATTAAAGCCTGAAGCTAGTCTGTAATTTTATAAATCACGATGGAGAAGCATAAATTGTCAAGTTTATATTTTCTAGTGTGAAAACCTAAGCATTTCTTCCTTTGAAACTCAGCATAGTCAGAGAGATTTGAATAAAGATGTGTTATTTTGCTTAGCTGATATTCACTCATGAATTTAGGATAGTCCAACCCATTTTGATCACTATTTGTGCTACTACTTTATACTGGATATGGTAAGGAATACATTGTTCTCAGAGCTTGTTTCGAAATAGGATTTTTGTTTTGTAAAAAAATGCTACCAAATTTCCCTCTGTTTCAAATGCTTTTCTCTGTATTCCTTACCCTGCTGTTCTGGTCAAAACCCATTAAAAAGATCTGCAAGATATGAGATGTTTTGTGTAAAAACTGCTCTGGAAAGACACTAGATGATAAATGGTGACTCAAGTAGATCTATATATATGGAGAAATCTGAAGTAAACAATGTAAGAACAGTGGGAGCAAAGTGTGTGAGAAGAACTGTGATCAGTCACACACAAAAAATAAAATTGAGTTAAAGGTAAAGAGCTACACCCGCATAGTAACTGGTCAGAACAAAGAGAATTGAGTGAGTCGTCACTGAAACAGGAAGAAATGGAAGCTCACATGTGAGAGCCCATGTAGAACTGAGTCTAGGGCTGAGTGTGCAGCTCCATGATAGAGACTGTAACAAGCGATGATGCTCTGGTGTGACCTCATCCTACGGGAGAGTAAGATTTAAAAAGTAACAATGTATTGTAGTGAGTAATGAGATTCTTTGGTGCCAAGAAACCTTACAGTCTCCCCCCATGAATGCTATTGCTTTAAATTCCACCCACACCTGAGATTTTGTGGTATCTATATGGTTGCTGAGCCAGTCCCCATGTTAACTTGTGGTAAATTCCAACCACCTGTGGTAAACAGAACTTGTTCTCGATCCTTGTAACCCAACAGATCAAATTAACACCACGATTCCCAGATAAATGACTTTCACATTTGAAAGAAACTACACAGGCAAATTACTTTGCCAGTTTCATCTTTAAATTAAAGCTTTAATTCCCTGCACTGCTTCTGTTGAGACTTTTTTTTTTTTTTCAATTTCTGTGTCCATCCTGAAGTGAAGAACTCTTGGTCTCTCAAGGTAGCAGCTGCAATGAAGTTCCAAACTCAACAATCTTTTTTCCATCATGAACCCACATGTGTCCTCATGTGAATTCTACTCGAACTCATTGTTTGTTTTTCAAAACTTTGCCAGTGCCCGTATAATCCTTCTGTTCTCTGCAGTAAACTAATTTTCATGTTAAAACGCCTTTGACAAAATTATAAATCATGACCATGATTGCATAAACCTAACATTATACTCATGATTGGTCTGGTTCCACAATGAACACAGCATCCCAAATATCTAGAACTCAAATAGCATAATGTGATTATTGCTTATAGATGCTGCTGACACTCATATGATTAACTTTAAATATAAAGTGTTTTGTCAACTTCAGAATATGCTTGTTTAATTGTAGTCTTTACATTGATTCCTGAAAAACTTCATGTTGGTCTTTTCCTGCTTATCAATATTTTTAATACTAATACTTGTTTGAATGCTAATAAGTCATCCTGTATTCCACTACCAAACATTACATTGTTGCATTTTTATTTTGCTCTGTGTCTCTATGTAGCATCTGTGTCTTATCACTATAACTAGATTATCAACATCTTTGGGTCAGAATAATATAAAATTCTTCTTTCCCATGTGTCTTCACTTAGTGTCGCACATGTGATAAATGTTAAAAATGCATATTATTAAAACAACAAAACTGTTCTACTTACTTTTCTAAATTTATATGTAGCCAGAGTCTGCTGGAAAAATTCACATGAAGTTTTGCTGAATAACTTCTTTATTATTTTACTGGTGAAAAGTTCACTTAGCATACATTTAGGTCTGAGTTTGCAGTTAGAAGATGGTCGGGTTTTACTAACTTTAGTTACTTTGTATAGAACAACTTGGGTTTTAAAGGTCTGTAATACTTACCATGACATTTAAGTTAGTATAATAGCTTTCAAATCTTGTAATGTTTTCAATCATATTACTTTTAAAAGGAAAACACATGATATTTTGTCAAATGTTTTTAACATATGGAGTTTAGGAAAAGTTCTTCACATTTTATGTGTCATACAGTTTTTAAAGTCATTATAACTTTAGATTTTTGTTTTAGTAGAATATGAAATATAAAAACTAAGTTCTTATTAGATATTTAAGTATAAGTATAGTATTGTTAGCTATAAATACAATTCTTTATAACACATCTCCTTGTCGTGTTGTATAATCATATAGTTTAATATATATTATTAAACTCCCACTCCCTCTTCCTCCCTACTTCTATACCATGCGTTACTTCAAACAACTTCCACAAGGCTAATCATGCAGCGTGATTGTTTCTATGACAAGTTCATTTCACTTATCACAATGTCCTGGAGATCTATCCACATTGCAGCATATGACAGCACTTCCTTCTTTTTGATGACACTGACATACCATTGCAGGTATACCAGGTTTCTTTATCCATTATTCTGCCAATTAATATTTATAAGAATATCCCTAAGTCTTACACCGTGTATCTACTGCTCTTCCGCCATAAGCAATTATGATCAGATACTTTTGACAATGAAGAACTGAGGCATTAAAACCACTAAAAAATGACATTGATTCCACATACTTTAATATAAAAATCTTTGCATATAGGTATGTTATAGAAAGATGTCAGATATGTCAACCTAGAATGTTATTATTTCTGAAGAATAAAAGGTGACACAAATATATAGATCATACTCTTGATATCAGAAAATAAAATAAAACTGAATACCATTTTATTTTATAAAGCTACCTTAAACAATTTCTGATGCCATAGAAAAATAATCCTTTTTATTTTTACCTCTTGGTGGGAATAATCTTTTAAATTATTTTTTAATTAAGAAAGATTCAAAAGGAAAACAGAAGAGGAGAAAATAAATTCACCCTGAATTAATTAGATCATTTGACAGAAGCCTGCTTTATAAAGTTCCTTTTCAATATAATTTAGACTCTGCAAGATTTAGAATCACAAATTTGGTAGTGGTGATTTTTGACAACTGTTAAATTTAGAGTCATATTTATATCGATCATTTTTATTCAAAAAGGAGACTATTATTATTATAATTCTGTCAATCTTTCCTCTGAGTCGGGTTGCTTTGCATACACAATTTATGCAACTTAGTATCTTGCTTGTGGTTTTTACAAGAGCTTATTGAGGAGGTATATTAAGTAAGGAAAGATGTGAGATAACCTCTTGCCATTTCCATTTTTTGCTCTTTTCTTAATTTCCCCAGTTATCTAAGAAAGCAGCTATGAAATTGTCATGCATTCTTCACATACATTGACTTTAAAGTGTAATGTAAATTCAGTAGTGGAATCCATCTCCTGCTGCTCTCGATGTGACATCCTACTAAAATGATTCATTTAAGATGCTACAACGGTTCATCCACATGAGAGTCATTGTCATGCAGTTTGAAATTATGAGGACTAATTTATTTAGCAGTGCCAACCAGAAAGTTTCAGAAAAACCTCTGTTGCCTTATTTTCATTGGATTTTTTCACCTTTACTTTTGTCTATTAAAAGTAAGTTGATAGCTAATTTAATTTGAAGCACTATATAAAGTACTTCATAGCTGTACTGCTGCATATATTTCTTCCTTTGTTTAAATGTTTGTTTAACTACAAAGTAAACCTTTTTTGATATTTTTAAGTTTGGTAAGAGTTAAATAATGGAAAATTAAAAGAGGTAAAAGCATCTCCAAGTCATTGGAACCTTAAAAGTTTTATTGACATAGCAGGCCCTCAAACGTTGGTGGCTTTTATTTCCTACTTTTCATCAATACTTGTTTTTCCTCTGTGTCTTCATTAAATAGAAACTTTCTTCTTAATAAGTCCAATCAGATTAATATACTCACCAGTACAGATTATAATGCATGTCAATTAGAATCAAGCATTGTGTCCTGATCAGAGATAAAACAAAGACCCGCCACCTACTTATGACATGAGGTTAGAAACAGATATATTCACTATGAAGTGAGCCTGCATAGCTTCTCATTTAAAAAAAATAGTTTATTTTGGTCCTTTTAGTCAAGTGAGATATACACATTTAAATGTTATATTGTTTCTCTGATAAGAGAAACTGAAAGTGTAAATAAGGACCAAAATGTACAATATGGGAAATTGGAAGAAAATATTTAAATGGGAAGGGGAACAAGGGAGGGAGGAGTGGGAAAGGAAGAAAGGAAAAAAGAGAATAGAAGAAAAGATGGAAATAAAAGTTTTGTAAATAAGGTGAAGAGTAGTTGAGGGAGGGGGAGGAGTTGGAAAAAAGAAGAATCGAGATTATGTTATTCACAGGAGAAATTTCCTAGGATAAGTATGATCAGGATATGTGTCTAAAATGTACCAATACATTTAACAACAAAAAATAAATATAAAGTATTAAAAAGACTTTTTAGTCACACATCAGATCCCATGAGTTTTCTTGCCTTTTCCCTAAAAGAATCATAATTGTAATAATACAGTTGGAGTCACAAACTGATTAAGTTTTAATAATCCACTCTTATTCTCTGGGACCCTTTTATCTTAGTGCCAAAGAATGAGCTAAAGGGGATATGTTAGGAGTTAACTCTATCTTTTTCAAACATTTGATGATAGTAATAATCTGTATTTTTCTAAAGATCGCATGTTGCTTCGGGAATAACGTAGACATGGTAGAGGCGCCATGAGTGGGTCCCACCTTACCTGATCTATCCTAATAAAGCCAGAGTTCTTTCTGCATCATATCTCTATAATTTCCTACTCACTGAGCCATAGTGAAGTTTTGTATCTCCAGATATTTGTATCAGTTCAAAATAAAAGTTTAGCCACCACTTTCCGATTGTTTTCACATCTGAATGCACAATCACCTGAACAATTTTTAACAGTGCAGATATTTTAAAATGTAGCAGGATCTCTCCTTAGGATGACTCAACTTCATCCAAAGGGCTCAGGTTCCGTCAACTGACTGAACTGTTTACAGGGCTTGTAAGGCCCCGTTTGCAAAACAGACTTCAGTTCTCCACACCGAGACATATTCTGCTCACATAATTTGAGTAAAACTATCACTTTGCCTCTGTTATCAGGGAATCCCATCATTTTCTGAGCTCAAGGATCTCAATTTGATGGCATCAATCTCCACTATGATTTAACCCTACAGAGAGAAACATCAGTGAGGTCAGAGAAAGAGAAGGGAAAGAAAAAAAGAGAAAAAGGAGGGAGAAGGGAAGGAAGAAAAGGAGACCAGCGTTCATATGTCATAAGGATCTTTATATAACTTTATTTCTTATACTATGAGTAGAAGAATATCTTCTGGAACTTACTGGAGTGTGAAAGTCTTACAGAGAGATAAATCAACTCTATTTTTTCAGTCTCCATACGCTTTCAGACAGTCTCCTCTACAGGATGCCAGGAAAGTTCTCACACTTAATCTTTATTGAAGATAGGTCTCTTCTGGGTCTATACTTCAGTCAAACAAGAAGTAAACTGTTAGGTTTATGCTTAACCACTTAATTTAAAACTCTGAACCTAGAGTCTGTGCATAATGTGCTCATAATAATAAATCAGTCATGATTCAACTTCATGTTTCTTCTAATTGAATCTGTTTTTTAAAAAACTTTTTTTCTTTGTTGTTTGGTATCTGGGATTGAACTCATGACCTCATGTTTGCCAAGCAGGCACTTCCACCACTGAGCTAAACCCCGGGCCCTGAATCTTTTGATTGTATAACTCATCTTCACATTTCCCTCTGAGTTTCTGTCTATGAAGGTGAGCAGATTAAAATGACTGTTTTGCTGTCACACATTACCATTACTATTTGGACCCTGAAGGAACCTAAGTCTGGTTACAGGTCTAAAGGTGAAGAGAGGTTGTGGGATATTTCTGGGGAGGATTGGTGCCTTGCAAGGAAGCTCTTTCAGGGAAGCCATTGCTGGTCCTTCGGGAAGGGAGTTGGGGCTGTGTATGGAGAGCTACGTCAATTGCCAATAATTTTCTGTTATTGAATCTAGACAGGGAAACTATCACTACACTTAATAGAACCTATCAGAACCTAAGTACTGAGGGATGGTGAGTTAGTCAGTCTTGTAGGATAAAATTAGACAATACAGATGAAGAGATGATCTTTTTATGACATATTTATGTTGTGAAAGATGGGAACACAATTATTAATGTCACTGAAGTTACGGGAAACAACTTGCATCTGTACAGGAGCCTACTCCCCTCCCTGCTTTAACATAAGCGATTTCTTAAAGTGCTGTTGATTATATCAAGGCAAAATTCTAGCATCTTCCTGATCACCCCTAAACTATAGGGAAGGAAAATGGGCTTTAGAAAAACCTAATAATATCTCAAGAAGGAGCTGCAATACAAAACAACAATTAATAGTACATATTTAATTTTTCACTCCGTGTACTTAGCTGTATTTTTCATCCTCTGTCGTCACCCCGGGGAAGGCGCCTCCTTCTTTGCTGCTGCTGAAGACAATCATCTTGTCTTGTGAATAGTGGTGAATGCACCATTTAGTCATAGAGATAAAAAGTCTTGGACCCAAATGATTTCCCCAAAAAATTTTAGAAGTATTATGAAACTTTCTTCTTTAGTAATGATTTCAGACTTTAAAAAAATTCAATTACTCTGAAAAGGAATAAGGTAGTGCTCTTTTATTAGTAAGATGAGCCAGGAGATACATCAACTAGAAAGTCTGAAAGTATTCATTTTTCAAACAGTCTTATGAAAAAAGGGTTATTCTGAAAGTTACACTTTGCACATTGTTGATGAACTAACTTTTAAAAAGCAGTGACTGAGGAACACTCTCTTAACACTTCAATGGTTTTTCTTATTATCTTCTGAATTTCTCAATGTCAACTCAGCTAATAGATATAATTTTTATCCAATTGTAAAGGGAAAATAAGATGAACTGTTTTCAATAGTGAACAGAGTAGGAAGGTGAAATATTTTAGTCAATTCTGAAAGTCTTTTAGTAAGGTATTAACTATTCTATTTCAACTGGAAGTATTTGAGAATATTTGAGAATTTCAAAAATTTAGAAATTAAATCGACACATTATCTGGGCCAACCCAATGAATATTTGAGGTCTAACGGACCCTCACCTATATCTTTTTCACTATGTCATCCATCCTTCAGACCATGATTGGGCCAACTTTAGCTCACAGATGAACCATTTATATTTCTTAGTAAAACCTAGTATGAGATGTAATAAAATTGGATGGTCTTTAGTGTGGACACAAAATATACTTAGCTTTTGTGGAATACTGATAAATTACCAGTTAGCATTTCTACTAATTTAACTACTATTACAAGCAATTATTAACCACTATCATATTCATTTTAAAACTATCTGGTCTGAGATATCTCAACTCACATAGCAAAAAATTCATAATCAGTCACCATAATGAAACCAAATGTGAATTAAATAGTTTATAAAATTTTATTTTTGTATAAAAATTTCAACATCTGTGTACACTAATTCATTGTTAACTTTGGCTTATTATTGCATTATTAACAATTATCTGAATGAATACAACAAATCTTTCTTGTACGTTTAAGAAGTTTAGATATTTGCAATGTAATTCTAGTGTTACTAATATTTATTGAGAATTTTTAAAATTTGTATTTTGCAACATAGACCCATGAACTATTTTGTTAAAATATTTTGAATTTAGTCTCAGTTTCATTATGATCAGAATGCTATTTTTTCTTCAAAGTTATTAAAATATTACTTATATTCATTTTGGTCCTTCGTTACATCTCAGTTTCTTTTGGCCAAGTTCCTGTGTTAGAATATAAACAAGGATACGGAGTAGGTTATATGGTGAAGATCAAATAATAATATGTAGCAGAATTTAGGGCACATCAGGTTCACAATTTTCCCAGATGATAGCATCTGTTTTGGTAAATAAAATTCTTACATTTTCTAATGTTCACAATAGAGGCATTATTTAGAATTTTTGATTATGAACTGGCACTGTCTAAGTGATAGATGATTATTATATCTACCTTTATAGTTGCAACTCATCTCTCACACTAAAATATTTTGGTGACCTTTTATTGTCTAGACACCAAAGACAAAATTCATAGCATAAAATTACTTGGTCTATCACAAATAACAATGAATCCTTAAAACTCCTGACTTCTAAAGTTTAAAGAATTGCATTAAAAATTAAAACCTGGGCAACTGAGTTACAATATTTAGACAATTTGCTTCTGCTTTTAAGAGATAAGATTAATGTAAAAATGACATTTTTCTTCTCAGGACATATGCATGGAATGGCACCATTACTACATTACATCACATTGTTTTCCAAATTGTAATTATGCATAAGTGTCTACCAGGTTAGATCAGGTTGTAGCTTTTCTAATAGTGTAATTAATGGGAAGTGGGGGGTGGGAAACCTTCTGTTGGAGGTTGATACAAAAGATGCCACCAAAAATGATTCAAACATTCCAGAATGTGTTAAAATACTTTTCAGTCCAGTAGCATTTTCAGTCCAAAAAGGTCCTATGAATACAAGCTCTATATGTTTACTACCTACTGTGTAAAATACTTGGCTATACTATAGAGTTACAAAACTACTACTTTCAATTCCAGGAGGTCCCCTCTAATATTATAGGCTTAATAGAAAGAGAACTCTCCTCTTTTATTTATATTTCGTATTTCAGGGCTAAAACACACAAAGAGATAGTTAAATTAAATCCTATTATTTTCCATAGGAAATTTAGTTCCATACAGAGTCAGTAATATTGCCTATCAGAGACTGTGATATATTTGCCCTCATAAAAAGTTCTTATAACTCTTAACCCCGCACATTCTTTGTCTCTCAAAGGCTTTCTGCCTTGCTGCCTACTAAATTACAAATCTGGTGAAAATGCAATAGTTGTTCTTATAGAGTACACATTTTAGTCAGGAAGGATCAATGAACCATAAACCATGTAAGTAATAAATATATCAATTACACATTTGCAATATTATATATATATATATAATGAAGAAATGTGAAATAATATTTTGTTCTCTATGTAAATTGTATACTGTATAAAGAGATAATAAACTCTACAGAGAAAGCTTACTCCAGGGGAAAGATAGGTTGTGTGATTTAAAATACAGCAGACTAATTTTCATGGGCATAAATGCAAAGACCTGAAGGAGCAGAGAGAAACAGCAGTGGAGTTTTTTGTGAGTGAAGGACTTGATGGGAATGTGACTTCCACTCCTTTGAGCTTCGGCAAGCATGGCAGGGTGGCTTCAGGGAGCAACTCAGGAAGCATTAGAGTAAACGAGTCCCGCGAAGTTCACGTAGTTCAGGTTTTTGGATGGTCCTGCAGGCCACTGTGGACACTCCGGACCTTACTCTGTGGGATGTTAGAATCCGCTGGGAGGGTCTGAGTGTAGGACTGACATGATCTGGCATGAACTTGAAAAGGTCACTATAACATGGAATTATATGGAATATACTATTGAGTGCAGAAAAAAAAGAAACAAAGACTTTAGAAGTTTATTGCAATATGAAAATGAGATAAAATGAGTAAAATGTTTAGAAACATTTTAGAGAAGGCTTCGGTGTGGTTTAAGAATAGAGAGAAACAAATTCAGCATATCAATTAATTTAGATGATATTTAAGAATTTGTGGATACACTCTGGAGGGCTGAGAGCTGGATTCTAGAATCAGATGTACTTGAGTCAATGTCATCTTCCATCTTGCCAAGACTGAAATGCCACGATGTGAATTTGTGACTCTTCTTCTGCAATCCTGCCCTATTCTTCAAGAACTAGTTCTTAATGCCTCAATAATGTTATATTTTTCCCAAGGAATCTGTAGCAGTGGGATAGTTTTTCTTTTTTTTAAATAATTAAGTTATTAGTACATGTTAGATATAAAAAATGATCATATTCATCATACGGAATTTGTATCTGTACATGATATATCTTGATTCGTCTTTTATTCTCATTACCCTCTCCTACCTTCAATTCCTCCTCTACTCCTTATTTAAAAAAAATCTTTATTTCCACTTTTTAAATTATTTTCCAGTTTATTTATCTATTTATTTTTAATTGGTACCAGGGATGGAACTCACCACCACACAGGCGCTTATGCAGCTGAGATAAATGCCCTGCCCCTCCAGTTTATTTTTATTCCTTCCTTTCCTTTCCTTCTTCCTCCCTCTAGTTACATTTCACATTTGAACATTTTCTTCTTATTTCACTACATCTGGCATACATTTTGGTCCTTATTTACACTTTTGTTTTCTCACATGAGAGACACTACGTGATATTTATAAATGTTTCCACTTTATTTGACTTAAAGAGTATATTCTCAAGGTGCATCCATTTATCTAGAAATGTCTCAATTTATTCTTTTTTATGGCTAAATATAATTCTATTGTATTAAAAAACACAACTTATCCGTTCACCATTTGATGGCATGTGGTTTTTCCCCAAGATTTACTGTTACAAACTGTGCTGCTCTAAACATGGTGTGTGTACATCACTACAGTATGATCCTTCTAGTTCTTTTGGGAAGATACCAAGAAGTGGAATAGCTGGGGCGAATGGAACCTTTAGTATGAGGTTTTTGAGACTCTCCGCATTGATTTCCACAGTGGTTGTTCCAGTCTATACTCCTACCTACAGGGCACAAGAGTTCTTTTTTCCTCACGGCCTCTGCAGCATTTGTTAGTGATTGACTTCTTGGTAATAGCCATTGTTTCTGGAGTGAGTTGAAATCTCAGTGTTCTTTTAATTTGCATCTATTGAATGACTGCTGATGGTGAACAATTTTTCATATTTTTGTTTGCTGTTTATACTTTTTTTTAATGTTTGTACTTCTTTACCTGAAAAGTCTGTATTCATTTCAGATGCTCGTTTTTGGATTAGGTCTTTAAATTTGGGAGTATGATTTTGTGATTTGTTTGATGAGTAGCTGGCAAAAATGTTTTCCTACTCTTTAGGTTGCCAATCCCAATCAAAATACCAACAGTAAACTTCACACAACTAGAGAAAACAATCCTAAAATTCAAAGAATTGGACAAAGAAAAACATGAATGAACAACTGAAGCCCTCGAAGAAACAAAGGAAGGATTAAGACATTCACATAACTGAGAACAAGGAAAAGATGATTCGAAGGGATGAAAAATCAAATAATGTATTGAATGTTACTGTTAATAAATGAAAAGGGTCCTTGTATTTAATGATTTTGCAGACAATATTTTCTATAAAAGACAAGTATGTGAAGAAAAAAAAAGACAAATACATAATAATACTGAAAGGAAATGAGACTTATTAGGAAGGAAAGATTAACATAGGTTTTGGGGTAAATGTTGGCTTAAATTATAGAATAAAAATAGCAAATGGTAAGTCTTATTTTTAATGTCCACAGTGTCCTTAAATGCACTATATTTCTAACTTTACAACAGTCCCAGGAGGACAGCCAACAAGAGGAAAAAAAACCCAAAAACAAACAGAGAGAAAGACATGTCCACAGGGTCATGAACTAAATCCTTCCTGTGGTCACTCAGCCTAGAGTATTTTTCACTAGATCACACTATTAACCTTAAAAGGAAGCAAAATGTTACCTTGAGTCATTTCTGTCTCAGTATGATAACAATATGGAGATAAATATTATCAGTGACTTTGATAACAATATGGAGATAAATATTTACAGTGACTTTGATAACAATATGGAGATAAATATTTTCAGTGACAGAAACATGCTCTAGTCTAAATATTTTTTAAACTTGGAGTGTGATTACAGACTTAATTTGACAAAACCCTAACAAAACAACCCACAAAATGTGTCAGTTCATGCTCTCTTGATGGTTTGTCATGCACAATATCAGATAATTTGTGAGTTCAAATGGTCCCCAGGAACAAGGTCAGTTGCATAATGGTAAACTTGAAAGGACAGACCAACTACAAGTTTTGTGCTGAGCATGCATTGTGGTGTGTGCTCCACAGAGGAAAAAAAAAAATCAATCTTCATATGACATCTGACTTCAGTTATGGTCATAAAGACTGTGTGTACATAATGTATTTAGGTGGGTGACAGTGTTAAGAGGTCTCTTACTATCACCTCTATATAGAAAATGGAATGGAATCTTATTTGCATAATGCCATTAATAAGACTACATGGGCAGAGAACCTCTATGTAATACATTGAATTGAGGTTAATAAATTCTCTTATGGAGATGTACAATGTACTGAGTGTCATTTGCTGCCAGAGGTGGCATAGATGAATATGAATTGGTTGCGCAATCACTGTCTGTCAGGATACCATAAAGGAACTGAAGGTGAGTATTTAATTCTTCTCTAAATAAGCAATCAACAGTACCTGTCCTTGGAGTGGCAAAGGCTACGCAATCTGTTCTGCTAAAATTAAAGTGACGGCACCCTCCCTTGGCAATTCAGCTAAAGTCATTCATGTTTCTTGTTTTAGGAGAGGAATACAGAGAAATCTTGAATCTAGTGAATCTTTCACAACTGGGGTGAAGATTTTTACAAAGAGAGAGTGAGAAATGAACCTACTTTGGATGAAAAGAAAGAGCAGCTCGGACAAGGACATAAGGCCAATTAGAGAAGCTTTGTAACTTCTGCACTGTGCTAGTAAAACAAACCTATGTTCAGATAGTTCTGTCTGCATGGTGCTACCTCAGCTGGCCACAGGATTATCTTCCAAAGAAATTTTCTTCCAATAAAGTGTCAATTTTGATAGTATACCAGTGCTAAAATAATCCTAGCAGCAAGCACCATTGAACATTCATGGAGCCATATGTTGTTTTGACAAGCTGTCTCAGATTTATTTTATACCTAAACCAAATCATACTCACTAGATAGATTAAAGCCTACCCACGTAGTGTAGATTCCTCTATTTTTTCAAACAATATCCTAATAACAAGCCAGGAGTACTAACTGCAGCGCTTGGGAGGCTGAACATCAGCACAAGTAATAAAGGCCAAAATAAGCCTTTATTCTTTTCTAAGTAGAAGCTTTGTAGCCTGAGGTACAAAGGGAGTACATGGCCAGGCTGAACTGCATAGCAAACAGTGCCTCCAAGCAACAACATCAACAAAGAATATACTAATCACAGAATATACTAATAAACTACCCCATTCAATATACATCTATAGGTTTCTCATCTCTTCCTGACGTGTGAGAGTAGAGTTTGGAGAAGTGGAGATACGCAGGCCTGTCACCAGCCAGTAAGGTCCTTTAACTTCTGTGAAGGGGCCTCCTTCTGTCCAATGAGCTTAAAGTGCATGGTTCACTTCTGCAAACAGGAAATCACAAGTTTTATGATGGCAGAACCCATTCTTCATTAGGTTCAGTGATTGGCAAATAAGTGTGGGATGAATTTCAGGACATATCTGCACCAGCCTTAGAAAGAGTCCTAGAATGAGCAGAAGCTAAGGGCACTGATTAGAGGTGTTAATTCAGTCCTAAAAGCTATGCATTATTTGGGATGAAGGAGACAGAAAAATCTATTTATTATTTAAAAACAAACAAACAAACAAACAAACAAAAAATGAGGTCATGAGTTTGATCACTGGTACATAAAAAAAAAAAAGCTAAGATTTGGTGGCTCTAAGAGAGTTGGTCCTACTCTTAAATTTCAGGAAATACAAGTAGCTGTCTCTAACTTGAATAGATACTTTTTTCCAGGATAGCAAGAAACTATGAGGCAAAAGGCATACAGCAGTCAGTTATGAAAATATGTCACTTCGGATTGAAACACATCCGCGAACAGACAGCTATTCTGGGGACTAAGTCAGTAGAACTGATTTTCATAGGGAAACACAAACTCCTTAGGGGTGAGGAAAAAGGACAGAGGACAGAAGGAATTACAAATACTGTTTTCAACAGGGTGGAGATGTGAATTTTCACAGAATGTGTTGCTACAGTTTGAACATATTGAGGGTTTGATCTCTCAGGTCAGTGCCATTGAGAAGTGGTGAGATCCTTCAAGAGGTAAGGCTATGGGAGTTTTAGGTTGCTGTGGTTTCTCCTGCACAAGAGTTTGAGGACTTTGTACTTTTCCTGTGTGTCTTTGTTCTCAGATAGTTGTGCACTGAACAAGTTGCTCTTCTGTGTATTCTCCAAGGTGCACTGCCTGACCACAGGTTCAAAGGTGGCAGAGCCAATCAGCCAAGGAACAGAACCATTAGCCAAAATAAGCCTTTATTCTTTTCTAAGTAGAAACTTTGTAGGCATTTGTTACAGCAACACAAAGCTGGCTAACACAAAGGTGAATGTTCGCACTCAGGGTTTGTGTCTCTGTGTTCCAAAGAGGAAAAGGGCGAAAAGCTCCAAGGCACTGCTGGCTCTGGCAGAGGTAGAGTATCGCTGCTGCTGCAGCAGCCTGAAGAAGACTATTGCTGCATAAAGGGAGAGGAGTGGAACATGCCAGACACCACATGGGGATCCCTGGGCTATGGTCACCAGGATAAATAACATAGACTTCGGGTGCTGAGATTCGTCCCGCAGATAACAGATCTGTGTGATTAACCTGGAATCTAGTTAGGGAAGGACTGAAAATTGCAATGTGACTTTAATTCTACTAAAAATAACTGTGGTTGGGCTGGGGATATAGCTCTATGATACAGCATCTACGTGGCAATTGTGAGGTCATGAGTTTGATTCCTGATCCAAAAAAAAAAAAAAAAAAAAAAACAGAAAGAAACCAGCAAAAAAACACCAAACCAACAAAGATAATTATGGTCGAGGGAAATGTATGACTATTTTGAACCAGAAAATCTTTTAGAATCTTGAAGTACCTTTTGTAGCTATTGGCTCTACCATATTTCAATAAAGAAGATTCTTCAAATAATGTGTAAATTGTCTGTTTATATGGTTTTTAGCCTGTCTGTTAAAATAGGAGAACTGAATCGAGGAAGGCACAATGAAGAGAAGCCCTAAGATTTTTGTCTGGCTCATAATGTTAATATGAACCAGAGTCTTATCGAATCTGAGCAGTTTTATAATGAGCAATTTCATGCTATTTAGTATAATTTTATTTTGTGTTAGATATTGAAAGGAACAAAAACACAAGTATTGTTCCTGTGGAAGATATAATAGCACATGTCTGTTTTCATAGACAAAACTGATATATTTCTTCAAGACTGGGATTGCTCATTGAATTATGATTTTCAGCCTACCTATATCAGAATCAGCTGAGATCTATATTCAGCTGCAGATTGGTGTTTTACAAGTCAGTTAGAGTGAATTGGAATTGTTGGAAATAATTTTAAGAAGTTTTATTTTAAATAATTTCTTCAAAAATTTTTAATGGATATAAGATAAAAACCACAGTCCTAAACTACAGACTCTATGTAAATGGGGAAGGAAATGTCATCTCTATATGCCTCACTTGTATTTCTTCAAAGACTAGTATGTGATTTCCATTCAGAAAGGTTTGTTGACATACTTAATAGGAAAAGGAAAACAAGCTACATCTTTTTGTGTGTCTCTAGAGTAAGACTCATGAAACTTGCAGATAAACAAATACACAATTTTATTTCTTTACACTGACCTTAACTTTCCCAAAGCCAGAGGTATATCCTCTTAGTTATAAAAGAAAAACTTTGAAATAACAATAAGGTTGACTTGTAAAAAGTGGCTGAACAAAATATGGTGAGTTTGTGATTGCATTTTCAGCAAATAGTTTTTCTTTATATTTTTGTTGTGAAAAGCTATTGGAGACATTAATAAAAAGAAATGAAATGCAGATCTTTTAAGTAGATCATTACAGTTAGGGGAATTAAACCTAATTTTAAGAGAATGTAAAGATAAAACCATGATGATGCACATTGAATTATTTACAATAATACAAAAAATAAAAATTATCTACATTCCTATTAAGATTACTGAAGAAATTAATTATGGCACATTTATACTTTTGTAAAGACTTCAGCAATTATAAAACTTACAGATAAATGTATTATGATGTTTGTACTTAGCTATGATGCAATGGCAAATAGAAACACCAAATATATCATTCAGGATTTGGGGCAGATTGATTTTATATTGATAGGTACTGATAAGAAATGTTTAAAAATGTATAGCCTTGATGGTTCAGAGGGGAAATTTTTAAGGTGTTGCAAAGGAGAAGTTCAGAGGTACAGTACTTGGCTTGCTTTGATTGATTCATACAATGTGCATCATAGTGCCCAGCTATTTCTCAGACAAAGAAGTAACAGGAACTGTTATTTGGACAACTAACAGAAATGAGAGTTTACTGGCTGGAGAGGCATTTTCTGCTACATTTTCCCCCTCTTAGTTTACTCAGCAAATCTTTGCTGAGCACGTTATATGTGATCTTCTGAGACAAGACTCAGCTGGAAGCAGTAGCATTAGGACTGTCTGGGGGCCCAGCATGGGCCCTAGGCAAGGTCCCCAAGATGGAAAATTTTTCCTTATTATACGGTTTCCCCATAAATTGATTTTAGGAATTCAAGCCCATGTGTTCTGTTACACTACTCTGACAGGGGACTCAGTTTGATCCCACAATGTGTCCAATGTAAGTTCAAATCTCAGCTATTCTCAAAGGACAAACATCCATAGATCTAAGGCAAAAACAGCTAGTAGGAGAGTGGGGACAATGCAATATCAAGCATGTGTGAAACTGGAGCAAGGACTGGGGTGAGCAGCCTGAAAGGGCACCAAAATCAGGGGAATAATGCATTGAGGTATGGAACAGTCCTGTGAACAGTGTCCTAAACTTCAGCTGTGCGTGGACTGACCAGCATCCAGAGAGACCAGAGTGGGGCTTTGAGCACCTCATCTCTTATGAATAAGCTTCAGAGGAACTGTCTGGTCCACGTAAATTCTCAAGAAATCATCTGGAAATGTTCTTTTGATTCTAGAGTGGTGGATCTTAGGCTTAGGATCTTAGGATTTCTGAAGCTTTAAGAGCTTTAGTGGTAGTTAATATGTATCTGAGTTATATGTATGTGCAGCAGTATCTACAGGTATAGCTAGTCTCATAGGTAAAGTTTTATGTAGCTAGTTACAAACTGTTTATGTAGAGTTGTGTTTTATTTTTTCTCAACTCTGAGTCTTGTGGCTTGTGTGCTGTATTTAGTTTCTATTTAGCTATCTCTGCTTCAAATGCAAACCTTCTGTCACTGTCAATGGTCAAGCATAGGCCATTAAGGGAAAATTTTTCCATGGAAAAACCCTATAAACTGTTGTTTCCCTCCCACCTCTGGTAGGGAATGCCTCAGGCAAGCTAAGTAGATGCATACAAACACCTACAGGATATTTGTAGTCATGATAAGGCTTTACTTCATTGTCCTTAAAGGATAATGTTTCAGTGAATTGGATCCCAAGAGGGGACTTAGGACTCTTCTGGACTGGATTGTTTTGAATGCAGGTTTGGTATCATTGACAGATGACCTCTTCTTTTGGAATGGAGGGTGTATATTCCTACTTTGAATTGAACCACAGATATCTGACTTTCTGTTTGAAGATTTGTGCCTTTTTTCAGTATACCTCATAGCCAGTTTCTATCAGCTATCACAGCAGAGCTTTTGTGTCTTTACTTTTGACAGCTTGGGTATCATTAATAAGAAGTGCGATGATATTTTGTGCTGGGAAACTAGGGAGGTCAGCTGTGAGGGTTTCTCCAAAAGAGGGTAAATATGTTTTTGAATCTTTTGGCGGTTAAGTTCAGGTCAGTTAACCTTTGAGTTTAGAACTGGTGTCTTTCCCTTTAAAAGTGGAAAAGAGGCTGGCTGGCAGAAGCAAATCAAAAGCAGAAAAAGGCACTGTTTAGATGGAGACAGGTGTACCAGCAGGACGCCGGTTACTGTGGACTGGAAGGCAACTGCGGTGGCACTGACAGGTCGAGATCAGGAGCTGGACTATGTGCCCCACTTGGCTTTTTTACAGGCAGTTCAGCAATTTTACACTCAATAAGCATTTTGCAGCTCTGAAGCCTTTGGATGTATGTTTTCATTTGTTTCTTGGGGGACCATTCCAGAGCTGGCTTGGAGAACAGGAATTGGTGGCTTGGATAAATCTGTGGTCAGAATCTTCCCCAAAATAGTGGGAAAGTTCTTAAAAATAGGGGGAAAGTGAGCTCCAAATGAGCTGGCCTTTTTTGTCATGTCCTGTCTTCGCAAGCAGGAGGAGACATCTTTCAAATCTGGACATTTAGATAAAGTGGCATCTGGAGGTAGTAGTCCAAGAAGGATATATGGGTTGGCAACCACAGAGTGAAGGCTATGGACTGTGTTGCTGATGGCACAGGGATCTTCCACTGGTCTTTAATCCCCACTGGGCATTTTTACCAGGAGAGGAGTATTCCAAGGTGATTAGGTGGCTGGGATGTGGCTGGATGCCTGCGTGTTTTCTGTGACATATGATATTGTGACATAGGATAGTAAACAATCACTATGGCAGCATAGTGGTAGGCACAGAGGTGAATTTTTTTTTTCAGAATTTCAGGATTGTAGTTATCTGCCTCAACTTGATACAATGTTAAACAAATGGAGGTTGGCTTGCTCAAAACCTTCAATTTGAAGAGGAAGTTTCTTCCCAGAAGCAGTATGGGGCATTCAGGCATACACAGGGACGCATGCTTTGTTGAGATGTCTTCCCAGGCTGCAAGTTCATGCACGGCAGAAGGGGAAACAGGAAAGAGTCCAGTTGTCCAAGTGATGGTACTTTTGAAAGCAGAGAGATCTGTTCCTTTGCCCACCAGGCAAGTCATAGATTGAACACTATACAGATATGGTCTAATCTTTTAACTTAAAGGGCATTTATTTTTGTGTCCATAGTCCTTATAACTCATATATTGGTCTTTAGCCAGTGTGTATGGTTGTCTGTCAGACTAGATTTTCTTACAGACGTCAGGTGCTTTCTGCATAAGAAGACGGTAGATTTTTAGGGCCCCCAGGATCAAAGGAATGTCTTTTATAAAGTTTACAGGTAACAGTGATTAATGGGCTTTTTGCTCCTTCTTTGATGTCTTTGAGGAGTGCTTGACTGGATTGTTTTGTTTCTTGTTTCTGGATTTTGTGCTTCTAAGTGAAGTGACCTTTGGGAAAGGCCGCAGCATCCCATTCATCAGGGCTGAGAGTCCAACTTTTCTGCAGTCAAAATGTGGCAATGTTTCTGAATTGACAGATTCAAAAGGAATTTTTGACACTTGTCTTGGGTGGATGTTAGATGATGTCATCTGACCAAGATAGGAAGCAAAAAGCTCTGGAGCAGAGGGCCTCTGTGGCCAAATTCAGGCAGTAACTAGCTGAAACTGGTTCAGTTGGATGGAAACAGATGAGTCAGAAGCAGGTAGTGAATTTATGGTACTGGCAGCAAATGCAGTGGCCCATGAGGGTGATTTATCTGCCATGGTAGAATTCTCAGGAGGAATAAATTTCCTTTTTCTTCAGGTGCAGGGAACAGAAGTTTGTTTTCATTTTAACTCCATGCTAACTGATTCCAATTTCTGGCTCCCTATGTGGGTGTTGTGTGCCCCTGAATGAAGGTGTAACTGACAAAGGGTAGGTGCCCATCAGAGAGAGAGGCCATTTGTGTGCCCACCTGACTACTTGCCTCTTGGCAATGTTGGGACCACCCAGAGTAAGGAAAAGCATTGATAAGTTGTCCATTTTGTCATTATTAGATATGTTCATGGAACCACTGGTTGGAGCCCAATCAAGCTCCATAGTTTGGAGAGGAAACCTAACTCCTCACCATGGACCTATTGCTTTTTCTGTCTGTTTAAAACACTTACACAGTCTTTCAGTAAACTTTCAGAGGTTAAAATATTCCTTCCATCAAATCACAGGGGGATGACCCTGGAGGTCTTACCTACGGCAGGCAGGCAGGCAGACTATATCCTCCACCCTTTGTGTCCAGTGTGAGTCACTTGAACCAGGAACTAGAAATCCTCCTCCAGACCTCTGAGGGGACTCAGGAAATCTCAAGAGCAAGACTTCCCTTCAGGACTTAGAGAAGTCTTTGCTCCATTCATGAGGGCCATAACCAGTGACTAAAGAGATCAGCATAGTTGGTCTTTCTGCTCGATAACACAAAAAGCAATGACAAACAAAAACATCACCTAGGTTTGGAGCAGATTTATTTTATGTTGACAGGAATTTACAAGAAATAAAAAATAATATAAGTCTTCAAAGGCTTAGGGAGGGAGGTTTTCATGGTATTGCAAAGGGGAAGTACAGAGGTAGAGTACTTGGGTGTCTTTGTTTCTTACAATATGTATCATAGTGACTAGCTGTACATCACATTGACCAACTGTTCCAAAAAAACCAGAAGTAACAGAAACTGCTACCTGGGCAACTAAGAGAAACTGAAATTTACTGGCTGGGGGAACTATTTTCTGCTACAATCCAATTATAAGATATTCTGAGAAAGGAAAAAGATGTCACTGAATGATCTATCTATCTATATATATTTGTACGTATATATACATTTAGCATAATATAGTGTATATTTAACATAATATAGTGTATATTTGTGTGTATATATATATATACATTTAGCATAATATAGTGTATACAATAATTTTAATTTTAGTAACCACTATATTCTAAGAAAATATTTGGAACCCTGAAAATAATGTTAACATTTACTTTAATATAATGTGATTAATAATGGATAGCTAAAGAATATTTACATTTTATTCTTTGTTTATTAAAATTGTTTCATTTCCTTCTCTTCAAGTTTACATTATTTTTAAAACAATAAATTGGTGCAGACTTTTAAATGATATATAAAATACTGATATGAATGGTAACTGTACTACAATTACCATAGATACATTTTCAGACATGGAGTTCTAATTAAAGTTATTTAATATTTCATATTAGCATGTTTGCTATAAACTACTAAAGGTGTAGGTATATGAATACATAGGAAAAAAATTATAGAATTTTTTGAGTAATGAGATCATGGTAAATTTAATATTTGTTCTGCTATAATGTGTATGGAGCCAAATTAGAAAACATATTTTTATTTTGTTTTTAATAATTGATTAAAGCTATTTAAACATTTATAACCCTATTCACTTCTAAATTGTTGTAGCTTATTTTCCTATGGAAAAGAATTCAGCTGCTGTTCTATCTTTAAGCTTTAACCTTAGTTAGATGAATATTAAATCACATCAATTAACATTTAAACTAATTGAAACACACTTAAATTACCTCAGTTATTTCTTGAAATTGAATACACTTGACAAATTTCTGTTTTAAATTTAATGTTATAAAATACATGGCATTATTCACTGCTTGTTTGATACTAAGTCATTTGTAAATTAAATTTATTTCAGTCAAAATCATCAAAAGTGAATGTCTGTCTGTATCCTAATAGGATTTTATTCCAAGCCAGTGCTGAAGTGCACAACTGATCATTTCTTTGCTTTTTTCATCATTCACTGAGTCAAATGGTTAACCAGAGTGGAATCATTCTTAACTACTATCATTCATTAGTATTTAACCCACCTGAAATTTCCAGGGCTACTTGACTTTCTTGAATTGAAAAAGAACAATGATCAATTAATTATTTTTCAAATAATTATCCAATATTCTAGGAAAAGAAGAATCATGGAATGTAGTAAACAAGCTAAAAGAATCATTGTATGTTATGTCTCAAAGGCAGTAGATTTCATAAGGCTAACTCATAAAACAATAAGCATACCACTGGCAGTATAGACTCAGTATAGATCACATTAATTCTAGTAACCAAATATAATTGGTCTTTTAATATGTACATAATTATTACTATATAAAATAATGCACATGCTAAGTTTTTTTCTTCACTATTTTACAAACATTAAAAGAAACTAGTTGATGTTTCAGAATCTTGTCAAAATGTGGTCTGGATCTCATCTTTGGAAATATAGTTTGAACCCTTTAACTGAAAAGGTGTGCAACTTTTGAGAAATAATAGATCAGTTGGAGTTCTTTCCCCTAACTTTTGTTCTTCTAAGGATATGATTAATCTGAGTTATTTTATATCATTTAATAGATTTACAGTAATAGAAAACAACCCCTGAATATAGAAGGCAAGTAATACTACAGGATGAGTTTAGGCCAAAAATATGCAATTAATTTTAGTTTAAGAAGGTGGACTTTGTCCTACGGGCAAGATTCTAGTGATTCTACTGAAGGTAATAAGCAAGGAGAAAGATTACATTCTCAATTTATGGTAATTACCCTGCATTAGGTAGAAAGTCTCATGGAGAGAGCCAGGAGTGAGAGAAGTCACTAGCCCGACCAGATCCTGAGTCATGTACTGGACCTCACAAGATACTTGATTCTCTGTTTCTAGCTATTATGTGGCTTTACCAGCTAGTTCATTTGTATGTCAAAATATTGAGCTCATTTCTTATGAGCTCTTAAAATATACACACATTCATTTGTTTAACATTTACTATCTTGTCTGTACCAAAAATTTATGAATATTTTAACACTGGCCTTCAAAATTTATGAATGTGTTAAGAATATGATGAATACTATAAGATCTAACATATGAATATATCAACTTAAACTTGCTTCACACTTAAAGATGCTCATAGCCATTATTGTTATTATGAGGAAACATGGTAGGTGCCTTCCAGAAACTTAGGAATTATTGAAGGATATAATTAAAAATAATTTCTTACATGAGTGAATAAATACATATGATGCTATATAAAATGTTAAGAAGGATGAGATTAATTAAATTAGAATCTGAAACAAAAGATCAGTAACTGAGAATTCAGAAATCCATACAATAAATGAGAAATTTATGACACAAAACTAACATGTTATCAAGGATAATGTGTACTCTGATATCAAATAAATAGTACTTATGATGGCAGGGCCAAAAAACAGAGAGATAAGACATTGATTGTTTTAGCATTAAAATAATATTTACCTGGATGGGTGCAACAGCATTCACTCATATGTAACACATGCTAATTCTGTTTCTAGTATGATATAAGAACTGTTTGCAACAAATGAATTAAGGAAAAACAAACTACAAGACCAGTTAAATTAATACAAAGTGTATGATGATTCACTGTAATTTTACCATTGCAAGTTTTCATTCATACTCATTTATATCTTATTAAATCGTGTCTTCAGTCGTTTATTTTCTGGAAAATTGTTGATAACATACAAGTGACATTTTCTTACTTGTGAAAATGTGATCAAATAAAATATATTCTGGGAAGATATTAAACTTATCTATATTGTTTATTTGTAAGAAAAGTTCAACAACAAAGTAATTACATATAATGAAAAAATAAATGAGTACTTAAAGTTTCTTATGATAACACTTTTAGTGATTTAAAACAGAAGAAATTGTTTGCAAGGTGAAAGTAATCTAATAAACTCGATTACTGAACAACCAATGACAGTGGCAATATTTGGTGAAATCAGACATAGTTGAGACATTGTAGTAAGTGACCTTAACCAGTCATGGAAAGGCAAATCATGATCACAGGTGGATTTAAACTACATTGATCTCTTAGAATTAGAAAGAAGAATGTCCTTTTTTAGAGCTTGGAGTGTTTGGGAAGATATTACCAAGGGACGAAAAATATCAGATAGGAAAGATAAACTCAAGAGACCTATTGTGTGACATAGACACTGTAGCTTGTGGCATGATATAACATTCTTGAAAAATGGTGAAGGTAAATTTTAAGAATGCTTACCGCAAAGTGGCAATTATGTGACATAATATACATGATACTTAGCTGTTCCACAATTCATGTACATTTCAAAATACCATGCTTATCATTACATGACAAAGACATGTGATTTCATCTGTCAATTTAAGAAAGTAATGGCATTTTAAAATACATGTGTTCCAGGGAAAATATCCTTTTTTTTTTTTTTTTTTGGTGCCAGGGATCAAAGTCACAGTCTCATCCCAGCCAGACAGGTGCTTGTGCCACTGAGCTAAACTCCCAGCTTACAAATATGCTTTTAATTATTTAAAAATATTATTGGGGGCTCATAAAAATTAAAGAAAATGAAGCAAATATAGAATTCTTTTAAGTGTAAAAATAAGATCAATAAATGTAAAAAGTTAGGAATACAGAAAATTGTAAATGTTACAAATCATGAAATTGTAGACATTTATTAACAAAAAGTCTATTTTCCTGGCTACATTTAATTAAAGTCTGAATATATTATTTAACATAAATCCAGTAATAATAGTGATAAAAGTATGGAAATGCAAATTGCAGAAAAGCATACTTATTTATGTTTTATAACAATATATACAAATTTATAATATTGTATATATATAAAATTATAAATAATTTAGCACAAACAGGAAAATTTATCTATTCCAAATGATGAGCAATACAGCGGATATTTTATATGACTTTATGTAACAACTAATAATATTAATATAGTTGATCATATAAACACTTGTTTCTTAGTGCACTGCTCTGTAAGAAGACCTCAGAGTGGTTCACTTACAAGGAACAAAGACGCATTGGTTCAGGATAGTTCAGGATAGTGAGGAGTCCCAAATCTAGGGCCTCCTTGTCAGCATTACATGGTGGAAGGGGAAAGGGAGGATTCAACAGAAAGAGGGGCAAGCCAGCCCCCACAGCTATGACATTAGTCAGCTCTTGAAGGCTAATCTCCTCTTCACTGTGCCACGGATTATTACAATTACAGAGATAATTAAATTTAAACATGACTTTAAGAGAAGGCAAACATTCAAACCACAGAAACCTACAGTCATAGAAAATATAGCATTTTATAAAATTGTGTTTATTTATTTTTATTCATTATACTAATTGTTCCTATTTTGAGGAGACAGGATGGATGATACAGTACATGTGTAGAGTGTGTTATGACTAATTCAAGGTATTTAATATTTTCTTCCTGTTTGTCATTTCTGGAAATTTTTTCCATGAGCAGAGCATTTGTTTTACATGTTTGTGAGGTACACTGTGATATTTCAATTGTTTATGAAATACTCATAGAAATGCATAAAGATAAAAGGTAAAGGTAACAAATAAGAAAGTTATAAACTATATTCTCCAATGACAATACAGGAAAATAAAATATTAACAGCTTGTTATTATCCAATTAATTTTATAAAGCCCATTAAAAAACAAGTTCTTTAATAGTACAAAAGCATAAAAATACAAATATTCACTAAACTTAAGAAAAAATGATATGATAACTATAAATGATAAATATGCAATATATCTAAATATTATACATAATTTTGAAACAAAGTTCTTTATAAAACTCATGATTTTCCTTGATAAGCAGAAACACATTCTGCTAAAAGGAATAAAAATTAAATTTTTATACTCTTATTTGTGAATTGATTTCAAATGTTTTTGCAGATAAAGTATACCAGACTATTGAAGAAAAATAATTCCTACAGCAGATTATTCCAGGGCATAAAAAATAATAAAGAGGATTCTAGTTAACATGTGAAAATGAGAAAAGGATTAATATAATGTGTGAAAATTTTATGTACAAGGGTGATCAAAATATAGGATCAGGTTAAATTTAAAAAGTTATTACAGTAAATGACACATTGCCATTAACTTTCCTTAAAATACTTCTCACTTTTAACATAATTATTTTATCCTATTGTTCATGCTGTTTTGTGTAGCAGGTCTGGAAATAATGTTCTATGACTCTTTATTAAGTGTGATCAAAAGTATGTGACTGATATTACACACCATCCAACAAAATGGGAGGCTGTCACAGTGTGTCCTATTTGTCACTTTGTCTTATTCACTGTAAGTGGCACTTTGTATTTCTGGCTCTTCCCCAAACTCAAAATAAACATAAAACATTTTGGATCACTTTAGGTCATTCAGGCAGCCATGACTGCATAAATAAAGACACTCATGAAAGAAATGTTCCAGAGCTACTTCAGAAAGTAGCAAGAATGGTGGGATAAGTATGTGCAAACTGAAGAGGAATGTTTAGATCAGTGTTAACAATAAAGTATCTTTTATTGCAATACATTTTTAATTTAATCAATCAAAAGATACAATGTTACTAGTAACTGGAAAGTCTCAGAATAAGTATTACCCTCTTTGTCTATAAACTGAAATCCAATCAGCTACAAAATTCCATTGGCATTGCTTCAAAATCTTCTGTTCAATTTTTTTTTTTTTGGTGTACAACTTTTCCATTGACAAATGACTGTGCATTGTAGGAACACAATGTGACAATTTTATATATGTATAAGTTATGAAATAAATCAAGTGAATATATATATGTGTGTGTATATATATATATATATATATATATATATATATATATATATATGTTTTCCCTCTTCCACTCATGAACACTTAGGTTGATTCCATATCTTGGCTACTGTGAATAGTGCTACAATAAACATGAGTATACAGATACCTCTTCAATGTACTGATTTTTCTTTCCTTTGGATATATAAAATATATCCTGATGTTGGAATTATTTGTTGAATCAGGTCATAATTTTATTCTTGTTTGAGGAAACTCCATACCAGTTTGAGAATGACTGTACTAAGCTGCTTTTCTAACAGCAGTGTGTAAGTGGTCTCTATTTGCCATGATTTTGTCAACATTTGTTGTCTTTTGAAATTTTGCTCATGGCCTGTATAAGCTAGGGTTTGTTAGAAAACATAACATATATGTTTGTATAATAAAAGACTTTTAAAGTAGGTTGCAATGGCTGCCCATAGAGAAGAAAAAGTAAGGGCCATCTATCTACTGGAAAACCAGAGAACTCAGTCAAAAGTTGAAGACCTCGCTGCAGGGTCAGTTCAACTCCTTATCAGGAAGCCAAAGGGTCTGCACTGGAGAGCGCAATAGTCTTCACTGAAAGCTTGAAGAAACTGGAGGGAAACATCCAAAGTTAAGGGTGAAGACTTGAGCTCCTCAAAGGAAGTAAAATGGAGAGACTTCCTTCTTTCTTTTTTCAGTCCATCCAGGCTATGTGTTACTGGTTTGTTCAACCCACATCCAGGGTGGATCTTCCCTCTTCAGTAATTCAGGTACCTCACACATCTGGAACTATACTTTACTAATCCATTAGGCATGTTGTATTCTAGTTGTCACCACAGTTAACCATCCGTCCTGTCAACCTGAAACCAGACACATTTCCTTAAAACATAATTAGTCTTCAAATATAGTACCAAGTTCATAAGCGTGCTTAACATGATACAAGTCTCTTGCATACAAACGTAAGTGTACTGGTTTCATCCCCAAAAGAGAAGACTGAGTTTCAGTGATGCTTACCTTTATCATAACATTTCATAATTTTAACAGTATAATTTATGTTCAAAAACACTTGGCACTCAATAGGAAGTCTATCAACAATTATGTTACAAAGGAAGAAAATAAAGATACCTGCCTAATATATGTGCATATGTACATGTGTACTAGCAAAATACAAAACATCAATTGCAATCCTTGTTTCTGTAGCTGTTTATGTGGTCATAACTGGTGTTTGTAACTGTGTTTCTCTATTGCCCATTCTTCTTTTTGGCGTTTAGCCACTACCTGAATTGCAAAATTCTTTTTCTGGCAGGGTGACTCCTACCTTCATTCCTGAAGGTTCTGTGTCATTTGTCATCATACCAGAGTTGGGTTGTTATAGTTTCCTTTTGACTTTAATAAGAAGAGACACCCAAAGAGATCTCCAGTATGCCAGATATATTCCTCCATTCCTCCATGTGGAGCAATACTCAAGTTTTTCTTTAGTAATCTGGACCAGTCACTCCTGCTAACACTGATAAGTTTTTTTTTTCTTTCTATTTAATCATAAGCACGAGGACCCCAAAATGACTAGGGGGAAAGTCTTAACTTTCAATTAAATGGAAGCATTGTTGCGCTTTCTGAGAAAGCTTTCCCTCCTCTGGAACTATGACTTTCAAGCCAGCAGAGCATATCATCCCAGGTACAGGAAGCAAACATTTCGCTCATGAGTCATGATAGGTCATGGTGAGTGGACCATTCCCACCTTCACCCCTCAATTCCTGGTCACATGAATCTTAGTTATGGAAGACATAATACAATACAGTGGATGCTGACTCAAAGCAAAGCATACAAAACCGTTTGGAGAAGCTTATCTCAGCCCTGCAGGTGTTGCTACTTACCTGGTGCTGTCACTGACTCTTTGAAAGGGTATCCCACCTTACACCAATTCACCTGATTTTGGATGGTGAGAAACATGGTGAGATCAGTGAATTCCATTGCCCTGAGCCCGTGCCTCACTTCTTTGGCCATGCTATGTGGTCTCATGTCAGAAGCAATGCTATGTGAAATATGGTGATGGTGAATATGGCATTTTGTAAGTCCATGGACGACGGTTTTGGCAGAAGTATTTAGTGAAGGGAAGGTAAATTCACACCTAGGACAAGTCTCTCATCCAATAAGGATGATGCAGGTCATTTTCCATGATGGAAGAAATCCAGCTCAATCAACCTTGACCAGGTAGCAGACTGATTGTCTCAAGAAGTGATACTATACTGGAGACTCAGTATACGCTGTTGCCATGGTGGTTGTAGCCAATTCAGCCTTGGTGAGTAAAATTCCATGTTGGCGAGCCAAAGCTTAACCTCCATCTCTACCACCATCGCTACTTTGTGCATGAACCCATTGGACAATGATGAGCTGAGGAAAAATTTGCCTGCTACTCAACAGAATGTGTCATCTTCTGTGCTGACAGCCATCTGCCAGCTAGTTTCTAGTGTTTTCTGCCTCTTTCAGCCAATAATACCATATTCCCCAGGTGCTCATAAACACATGCTGAGGGAGAGAGGGCAAAGTAGGAACCATGAGCATTCAGGAAACCACTTTATGTAACTTCTTCTTCCAGACCTGCTCAGACTTGACTACCTGTATACTATTCCCATTAAGTGATAGACTATTGCTGTGCATGTACAACTTTATGGCTCATCAAGCCAGAAAGTACCTAGACTATAATGGACAGCTCAGGGTGCAAGGTAACCTGGTGTCCCATGGTCAAGATTTCACTTTCCATGAGGCCCAGTAGCAAATCAGAAGTAGTTTTTCAAAGGAAGGACAGTTGCCTGAAATGATGCTAAAACTTTGTTCCAAAATCCTAACAGCTGGAGCAACTGGAAGATGGCAGATCAGTAAGCAGCAAAATAGGGAGCCTCTCTGAGAGAAACAGCTGAGATGCTGGAATAAAACATCTTGGAGAAGACCAGATGGAGGGAGGGAGATCCTCTCAACCCAGGAAGAAACTAAAGGGAAAGAAAAAAAAAAAAGAAAAGAAAATCATGGACAGAAGGCTGTAACCAGACTTTCTCTCACTGAGGCCAGCCCCACTGTGTAGGAAACACCGCTGGAATCCAGAGACATGTGGTCATGGTGAAATTGTGGGTTGGCAAGTCTGAGGGCCTCAGTAGGAGGAAGTGGTCATGGAGGGGAGTGGTGGAGCAGAGAGCAACACTAAGCTCGGAGATCTGTATCAGCTCACAGTGAATGAGAGGAACTCAGTCCTCCTGCAGGAGTGGGCGACTGACTGGGCAACAGTTTGGAGTTGGGCAGGACAAGCCCAGAACCAGAACTGCAACGGCTTCAGTCAGCCAGTCCTAGAGCAGAGCAGATTGGTGAGAATTTCTTGGACTGAGGCCTGCCCTTATGTGCCATCCAATAGCCAAGGACAAGGTCTCCCTGAAACTATCCCTAACCAGCCCGGTCTGTGCAGCACATACACACACTCTGGGTGAAGACCCCAGAGCTTGACCAGCTCAGAAGGGAGGGGCCAGCCTCCCTACCCCTGCTTGTACTTCAGTGGGCATCAGCAGACTAGGGAGGGCAGCAATCCCTAGCCAGCAGGCTTCAGAGTAATCATGGCCAGTACAGGAAGTGCTGCGGACCCCATTGTCCACTTATCTGGAGAAAACAAGAAACATGACAAAAGGAAGAAGCAAAAGAAAATCTCCAGCCCCCAATACAAACACTACTGGCCCAGGGGATGTAAACACAGAAGAGATTGGGGTTGCACACAGGTGGTGTCTGAAAAAGCAACATCTGACATAAAGAATTATCTTCATGACATTATAAAACAACTAAAAACAGAAATTCTAATACAAGTAAAGTTATAAGAAAAATAATAAAAGAAATGCTAAGTACCTCTCCAGAAGACACAGATGGGAGAATGGAGAGGCATAGAAAAAGGAGAGAAATCTTCCATGAAGAATATAAAAAAAAAACCTAGAATACATGAAACAGATTCAAAAAGACTATCAGGGAATTAAAAACTCCATTGAAAGCTGGTAAAACTACTCAAAAGAAAGATAGACTATCAAACTTTGAAGACAGGTTTGCAATGTGTGATCGTGAAAGGAGAGATCTCTTAAAAATAACAAGGAATCAGGATGTAACAATAAAAAGGCTAGAAGATGACAAGAGGATCTATAATTTAAGAATAAAAGATGTGAGTGAAGAAGCAGGGAAAAACACAAAGGAAATACAAAGGCTATTTACAGAAATAAATAAATAAATAAATAAATAGAGAAAATTTCCCAAGCATAGGAAAAGGAAATGATATTCAGATGTATGAGGCATACAAAACTCCATCCAGCTACAACCAAAACAGATCTACACCCAGACATATAATAATCAAGATCCCAGAAATTCAAGACAAGAACAGAATATTAAAAGCTGTCAGAGAAAAGAAACAGATCATCTATAAAGGAAAACCCATCAAAATCACAACAGACTTCTCTACACAAACTAGCAAATCAAGAAGAGCTTGGAGCAAAGTATTCCAAGCCCTGAAAGAAAATAACCTCCAACCCAGATTGATATACCTTGCAAAACTGTCTCTCAAAATGAATGGAGAAACAAGATGCTTCCATGACAAAGAGGAACTGGGGAAGTCCGTGACCACCAATCTAACCCTACAAAATCCTAACAGCTTCCTCAGTGATTCACCTACAGTGATCTGCCAGAGGTTCCAAACAGAATCCTATTTGCCAGTGATGCCTCAAGTAATATGGGATCTGCTTGATCAAAGACCCCAACAGTAGAGCAGGCTGCACACCAGCCTAGTTCTATCCTAAAGCTTCTCCTTTTAGCCACACTCATAAGTAGCAATCCTTCCACTCACTTGATACATTCATATTTTTCATCTGCATTGGTACGTGTAAGGAGATACAATGAATTATCACATGATAACAATGTATTTGCTGATCTACTCTTTCTTTCCCCAACACTGACTTACTCTGCACTAAATTCCAGCTTATACTTCCACCTTTATGCAGTGTGATTGTCAGCTTTACATATCTGTGACAAAATAGTGGAGATAAACCAATTTATAAGGAAGAAACATTTATTTTGGTCTATAGTTTCAGAGGTTCCAGTCCCTGGTTAGTTGACCCTGTCACCTTAGCCTGTGATTAGGCAGGTCATTGTGATGGGGAGCGAGAGTAGGAACAGCATTGCTCACCTAAGGGAGTCTCGGAAGCAAACAGAGAGCCAAAACTTCAAAATTTCCTTCAAGTACTAGCCCCCAGCGACCTAACTTCCTCCTATTACATCCCTCTTCTAAAACCTTCACTGCTTCCCAGCAACTCCACAGACCAATGACCTGCATGTTTGGAGATTCCATGACCTACCATTCTAGTGTCAGGGTACCTAACAAATCTGCATAACAATTTAGCAATGGACGTGACAGGTGATTCTCATTTTCTCAAGATAGAACTGATTGAAAACTCAAGTATTAATGGCATGAAAGATAGTGATGGTCTGTCAGAATCTTGAGACCTCGGAATGATATTGCAATATTCAGTCATACATAACAAGGAGCACTCAAAAGGCAATAAAACTATTCACATAAACAGAGATGTCACTGACTGAAAACAGTTTAAATCTACATGGTATGCTTTAAATTGTTAAGTGCTAATCTTATAAACATATGCTAATTTACTACTGAGTATTTGCTATGGATCCAAAAAGGTTTGGGGGTAAGGTATACATCAATAATTAAAAACGAAAACGCTTATGTTTTGGAGAGTTTACATTTTAGTGGACTAGAGTGGTGGTACAGGAAAATCAGATGTTGCATGCCACTAATTGGAATCGGAGCAATGAGCTGAAAATCACAAAGCATACTGAGAAAGGTTTTAATATCTATGTTGGGAGATTAAAGTGATATATATGCAAAAATACACTAAATGAATGGGTGAACCAGTGATCTTTCAAAGGGAAAGTGGTTCCTGAAAAATTGAAGAATATTTGCAAATGCTGAGAGGTGAGTGTTCCCTTGCTATATTCAAGGAAGAAAACCAATGTTATTGAAGAATTAAGTTTCAGTGGGGGAAGAAAGAGATGAAATACAGGAGGCAGCTAAAATCATGTCATGAGTTCCATCAGCAATGGCATACAGGACATTGATGTACATACAGGACATGGTATCAAAGAGTAACTTCAGTTTCTATAGATTTGTGCTGATTATACAAAATAGTCTCCCATAAGTATCTGTCATACCTTTAAATTCAAATAAATGTTTCCTTTAGGGAAAAGCGATACATTTCCATAGAAAGTTGGTTTGGCTAGCAAATCAGAAGAAACTATAGCCTGGATCTCTGATATCCTACATAAAATATTTACCCGTGTGTCGCATACTTAGCTGATCTTTGTGGTAAGATAGACTAAATTAAACTATTTTAGCAAAATAATGATGTCTTATGTTCCATATTTTATCTGAAATAATCATTAAGACATTGTCAAGCAGGATATGAAATTATTTCATAAATGTTTTTCCCCAACATATATTAGATAAAATTTTTATTCATTTTAAAAAATTTGAGATACAAATTTTATATTTTAACCAGATAGGATTAAATAAGATACAGGGAGTGATATGAAGTTAACCTTATGTGTTACAAAATATAGAATATTATGAAATATATAAATTTGATGAAGAACCTCAAGGACAAATAATGCAGAGACAGCACTAGCCCTAATGTGTGGAAATTCTAAGTCAGCCCTTGTAAAATTTATTAACTCAGCTTCTTATTAAAAAAACAGAAAGAAGTTGTATGAAAACAGATTTATAATATTTCTGTTCAGTTTTATATTATGGTTATTTTGCTATGTGTATTAAAATTATTTTACCTAAAATAACACTAGTTTTTTCTGGAAGAATCAAATTAATGTGTTCATTCTAATTTCAGAATGTCATCAAAATAATTAGAAGTCTAAAAATCCGGAGATGCAAGTATAAGCCTAAAAAAATCAAACAGAATGAAAAGGGTAAACTTCACAAATATGATTGTGCCAGCCTATTTCTATTATCCCTACAACTGTATTTGAAAGGAAATAGCTTTCCCCAAAACAAAACGGTGGGGCCTGGCTCCCTGCCCCTGCTCCTGAGCTCCTGTTTATTTATCATCGTGTCCGCAAGAGCTCCACAGTCCTGCCTGCTCGACTCTTCGTCAGCTCTGGCAGCTTCCAGCCCCGGTCTGAGAGGAGATAGCCGAGGCAACTTTTGTTATTTCATTTCGGTCCTTTGGAATTATATCTTTCCATTTCAGATTATCGACCATCTCTTTACCACTAAGACATTTGATATGGTAAAAATATTTTTTCTTAATTTTTATCAATTTCTAGGTACAAAGATCTAATTCTTATAGGTCAGGCCTTTGGGGATCCTGAGGAAGACATGTGAAATACAGATACACAGCAGTGATGCTATTTCCCTCATTTTTGAGATCTGGCTCATCAAGTTCTCTTTACATCCAAGACAGATTTAAGATATCTGCTTTATTCCTGCATCTCCAGTGTCAATATGGTTTTCCACACATAGTGAAAGTCTGGATATATATATATATATATATATATATATATATATATATATATATATTAGGTAATTCATATAATTCATATTACATTGGAACGGGAAGTTTCATTGCTTTCATAGCATTCTTTTTTGTAATATTTATGTTTTCCTTCATTTCAATAACTCTTCATTATCAACACTGACCACCACATCTTATTCCCTGAGAAAAGACGTGGCTGAGAAGGATAACAGAAGAAATACTACTAGCTGAGCTGTGACAAATCAGCTGTACCTTTGATCCTATTGGTCAAAAAATAAACTCTTTGGCATCTAATATTATTCAGCTTTGCTCACAGTTCTCAAAACAAAAATCAGGCTTCGCGGGATACACTGTTGAGAGCACCGTGCTGTTCTGCATTGGCACCTCTTTGTCTTCCTGGCTCTAGGGGTTTGTACTTCCCTCCAGCCCCATCCCTTCCTCGCTTAGCTTTGGGCTTCTTTTTTCCATTTATTGATATTTGGTCTCCCACAGACTTTTATCCAAAGTTATGCCCTCTTCCCCACTCCCTCCTTTGTGTTTTGGATGCTATGGCTGGATTTGAAAAGCACTCTAAATCTTTATTTCCTTGGCTAATTTTCTTCAGTTGGTAGGATCTATTTCTTCCAACTGCTTATTTCCAAATGGATAGCTTAGAGATTTTAAGCAAAACCTATTAAGTGATAACTTGTTCTTTCTCCTGCCCCAAATATTTCTTTGCCTTTGATATGTAAAGACTTTAAAATGATCAGTTGCATTGTTTGGCAGGGTGCACCGTGAACTGAAGGAGTGTCACTCTCACAAAAGCTGTGACACCGTCCTCTTTCCTTCAGGGTCCATTTGCTCACTACTCCTCCACTGCCTAGAACACCGTGTACTCTCCGGACAGGGCTCGCTTGCTGATGTACTGCACTGTACAGCAACAGGAGGTAAAATTTAATAGATAATTAATGTGCTTGTTTTATCTTTTAAATTGTAATTTAAAGGTCATGGCTATATAGAGGGATCATTAACATCACATAGTGGAGGCATTGGTTACTATTTAAAATACAAAGATCTGATTTAACCAATCATGCAGTACTATACCACGATTTTCATTTTATTAAACGTCTATATTAAAACAGCTGTGAACATTTATTTTTTTTGTGATGTTAGCATATGGAGCAGTTCTTAAGTGAATGAAAATTGATCATTTAAGTCCAACACATGGCCTATTAGCTATTCAATAGTTTTTTCCTAATGCATCAATAATCTCCCAAAACTGATAGAAATGCCAAACTATCATTTAGTATTCTGAGATACTATCATTTATTTTCACTGAAAATAAATGATGAAGCATTAAATGTACCTAAATCATAATTACTCTGTGTGATAAGTGGAAATATGTTTTAGAATACTGCTAGAACACTTATGTAACATAGTAAATAAATATTAAAAAACAAACAGATAAGGAAAATTAGATGCAAATGTTTACTGTACTTAAGCTGCAGTTTCTTTCCGGGAATATCACTAATCAACAGAAACAATTCCAGAATCCAGTAGGGTTATATGTATAGAAATGTTCTGCAAATGAAAGTATAATTACACTGCTTACTGCCAGGTATGGCTACACACTGCTACAATCCTAGCACTTGAAATGCTGAGGCAGGAAAATCACTGCATGATGAAGACCAGTTTGGAATACTTTAGTGAGTTGAAGGACATTGTGAGACCCTGTCCTGACTTAAGAAAAAAATTAGACATATTTAGTTTAACAGAACATATGCTGGAGGCAAAGATGGAGTTTCAGTACAACCTAAGCGGTTTTAAAGAGCATACTTTTTCTATTTAAATTAGTTGTGTGCACAGGAATTATTTTAGTTTAAGTAAATTTCCTTGAACTGGAAAGGTGGGATGTAGTGAGCCCTATGTGCACCTTTTAGTCACTACATGGTTTAGTTTGAAAGTCTTACACTTGGGAAACATTACTCTACAATGAAAACATCATGACATTTATTCAGAATTTCCTAGAAGTTTACATCTCTTGAACCAATTCTTGGCCAAGGGATGCTGCAGAGACATGGACACTCCACTCCCTTGTCCTTCACAGGAAACTATGGGGTCATAATTAGTTTGCCAGAACTCCCCTGTGCAATCAGGATGACACTGGGACTTAGCTGAAATCAAATTTTTTCTTGGCTTTTTCCCATGTCTTCTTTTCTTTCCCTTGCATTTTAAAATATTCTATTTGGAGTGATTCCTTAATTAGTCTTTTCTATATTAATCTTCCCCTCAACAACTGCTTTCTGACCTGTCTCTATGGGTGCTTTTATTATTAGACAGCGGTAAGTGTAGGGTCACAGAGAGGGAGGCACAGTTACTGTGCTTACCTGTGCTGTTTACTGACATAGAACTCCAAAGACTTTGATGTCTAGAGAAAGGCATTATTTTATGAAAGAGCTCTAAGATTCTGAGTAATGTCTACGGTGGCTTGAGAACAAGTTAATGGATGATAAGAGGAGACTTAGAGAGAGATACATCCTCCAAGTATCATGAAAATTTCAGTAAAAATACCATTGGCCCTACAGGAAGAGAGCTGAGTAGCATTTAGATAAAGTTTTGGTAGTTGAGATGGTGGTGAGGTAAGATGAGACATGAATGGGGACACATGCAGACTTGTTCCTGAGCCCACCAGCCAGAACCTACGTAATACCACATACGGAGTGACTGGAAGTTATGGGGAATCAGAGAATATCTTTCTTATTCTCATTTAACTGTGATACATCTGATGTCCACTGAGGAACAAGTTATTTCTAGTGGACTTTATATAAAAGTTTATAATTAAGTAATGCCAATCAGGTAGGGTAAAGAGATGATAATAACATTGGCTTATCCCCATTTTCTCAATGATCTTAATTCTTGATTCTTGTAAACAGTCCTGTGTACACAGCTCCCTTTGTCTTTCTATTATTTATAAACTGTAATGACACTGAGGCACTTAAATGCATGTTTATTATATTACAAGATATATGCTGAAGCACATGATTTTTAATTCTGACTAAAGTCTCATGTTTTTAAACAATTATAATGGGAGGATATTAAACTCTTCAAAAGAAAAAAAATAATGTATCATTTCTTTTGTGCTCACAGGGAAATACTTCCAATTAATGCTATTCACAGTTCCATAAATAACAACATTGTAGTGTTATTTTCTTTACAGACTTTTATGAAAGACAGTTGTACTGTGGACAGGGAGTAAGCCAATGGAAACTCAGATACCTTCAGAAATCAATTAATAAACTGTCTTAAACTAAAATATGAGTTAGTGTCTTCTAAGACTAATAAGAATACACTACACTAGGGAATTTTCCACTTGGCCTGAATGATTTGGGGTCTTTGATTTTTTTCCATTTATCATTTGTTTTAAATTTGTTTTTGCAGATTCTAATGCTAGTAATTTTGTTGACTTCAAGTTAGGCACATCAAAACTTGCAGTTCATTTCAAGTTGACTTTTACTCTATCTTCAGTGGTCTTCAAACTTTGGATACAGTATTCTCAAAGGTCTTGAAATTTTTCTATATGTGTATATGTGTGTTTCTGTGGTCAGAGTCATATTCGAGGTGTAAAAATAGAAACCATTGTTAATTAAGTAGTCTTGAATTTTGGATTGTTAAAAATAATACTACATTAATATAGGATCTTTTATATTTTATTTATTTATTCATTTTTATTTTGATACAGGCCCTTGTTAAGTTTCCCAGGGTGACCTCCCACCTACAATCCTCTTGCCTCAGGATCCAGAGTACCTGAGGTTGTGCATGACAGGTCTTCACATGGCTGCTGCTTGAAGCAGTACTATCAACAATGGCTTGCTCTTGACATTAGATATTGGATTCTCCAGAGTATTTGTGTCTTACACCAATAAAAAGAACTTTAGAACAATGGCTAGAAATAAATATGGTTTTATGACTAAAAGTATATGTTATCTGAAAGACCACTTTTTAAGAGTAATTCATGAATACCTTACTTGAAAATAAAGTTTTAAAGTTTCATGTAAAGGAGGGAAGTTTACAAGTATCTATGGTAAAATATCACTGGTACAAAATACAGGAAACAACTTGCCTTTCTAAATAAATCACTAACTTCTTGTATTATTTTTGAACAATTTACTAAACGTTTTTAAACACTTTATTCATAATGAAGCAAGCAGCAAATATTTGTGTAGTACTTATAACTTGCCGTCATAATCATCACAGTAGCTCAATGAGGCAGATTATGTTATTTGAACAACATTACAGATTTAAAGAGTGGCAGAGGCATTTTAAGAGAGCAAAATAATTTGCCCAATGTAATTTGAATATTTAGTGGTAGAGCAAAGCATTAAATCAAATCAGTGTGTTGCAGTTGGAATAGGTGACTTACCAAATCCTTTCAAAATATAAAATGCTGAAATTTAATAATATGCCTAATCTTATTTTAATTTGAACAGTGGGATTCTAAAATCTTTTATGTCTTGAGTTACAGTATACACTGTTTGTGTTCTGAAAAATGTTGTCTAGGTGACAGAGGTCTTCTAATAAAGAAGAAACAACCTCAATGTGTCTCAGGTTGTATTAGTGTCCTGCATTTGTGATATCAGACCAGTTTTATAAACCTTGATAAACGTTTTGCTTTTATTTTGTATTTGTTATTCATGGTATGATTTATTTAATTAGGAATTGAGATAGTTTGATCTCTTACTTTTCATAATATTTTCCAACCTCGGTATAAATTCCTCTTTTTAAGCTAGTGCTATGTATCAATCTTGAATTCATTCATCCATGTTTCTGTCTTTTCAGGAAATATTTATTATGATTAATCTTATGTAAGTGTCAAACATCTAAAGAAAAATAAATAATAACTTTCCATACAGAAAGTTTTATTTGCTTTAGCTTGACTTAGTGACATGGATGAATCAAGCTGAATACACAGTGAAGTTGTGTGCAAAGTACAGCCAAGGGTGAATAGGCGCCCAGTTTGTGCTGGGCAGGGCCCTGGCGGAAAGCACGTTTGAGCAGCACTGTAATGGATGAGGACACTCCAATAGGGATCAAAGGCACTGGGCTCTATGCTGAGGAAAAATCTGGCGAAGAAATGCAGGACTGAGGAACAAAGAAGCAAAACTCTGCAGAGGATGCAGCAACAAAAGCAGAGCACAGAGTCACGAGGGTCATATGTAAAACATTGCAGTAGACCTGGGAAGAGATGACAACTAAAACAACAGTGGAAGAGTAGCCGGGAGGGGGGGGATTCTTTTAAAATAGAAACGTTATCAAAATATCTTAATTATGTCAGCAACTCATAAATTTCATGTTCAGATTAAATGAGACGGATTTATAAAGCAAATGTCAACTGTCACATGTTGTGTAACTTTCAATATCATCCCTCTGTACTCTACTGAGAGATCAGTCTACTTTAAAAATTTTTGTATTTTTGTGAGGTGGTGTTTATTCTACCTTTTCAATGAGGTAGTGTAAAAGTGAAGAAACTGTTCATTAATGAGATCATATTCTCTCTGCAATATTGTGTCTTTTCATGGAGATTTTTGTTGTAATACTTAAAATCTATGTTATGTATGATAAAATTGTCCTACTATACACCATTTTTAAACAATTTCTCTAGCGATGCATATTTTTGACAAACAGTATGTTAAATAAATACATGATTGCATGATAATACACTAACATATAACAAAATATCATTAAAATAATATTTAAAGTTCCCCAATTGTATTGCTTCGCTTTCCCTTTGCTGGAATCAAATCCTGACACCCACAAGTGAAAGGACTAAGTGTTTAAATTGGCTTATTATTGCGAAGAATTCAGTACACAGTAAGTGGGCTGCAAAGCAGGCAGCAGGAATACCATGATGGAGGATCTTGGCAGAGAAATGCTGCTCACTCAGGGTGGCTGGGAAATAGAGCAGGGTAACAACGCCAGAGAAAAAGGAGGCAGGAACAAGATAGAGTCCCCAAAGTTACGCCTCTCTGACCCTCCCAGAATCACCCAGGAATGTGCTTTATTAATCCCAAGGTGACTCCCAAACCAGTCAAGTTTGCAGTTAAGCCTAAGTGTCACGCCAACCCCATGGCAAGATGAAACAATTCTCCACATGAGTCTTAATAAATAATAGTTAAAAACTTTTTGGACAAAAAAGGCACTGTACAATTGTTTCTTTTCTCTTGATAATGATGGTGCGTTTAGTCATCTGATATACTGAATAAAAGTGACGGCTCAGCTAATTGCTTTTCTAATTTATTGATATAATATTGTATGGTGATTATATTAAAATAATAACTATGTGGTAGAAACCTGACTGTAAAGTTATGAACTGCTGATTCCTTCCATTATTAAATTAATTATTTATATTGGTTTTCTCTTTGTAATAATTTGCGGTTCACACACAAAATAGTTGTTCTTCACTTAGGAGGTAAAAGCGATTGCTGTAAGTATAATCGACATTAAAAACAAAAAGCTTTTTGTGACAATTTTCTAAACAATAATGTGTTTCTTCTATTTCTTGTCCAAAGGAAAGCACTAAATTCAGCTACAAAGATGAGTTTGAGTCACTTCCTGTAATAATACTAAAAGATTTCCTTTCTCATCCAGTCATCTATCATAATTTTTTGTGCTTTTTATCTTTTCTGTCACTTCACTAATGCACTTAACTCCATTCCATCCTAGTGTGATACACAGCCCAGCATGTTACCAGTAAGTCTTCTGCAGACTGTGATGTAAAAATGCAGGATTCCTTCTCCCAAATAGTGGATGTCCCTTATTTCTATGTTGCTGTAATTTATTCCATATTTCTGAATTTATTGTAGCATTTCTACTTTCACTACTGAACTTTCCTCTGCTTCTATATTTTCTGTTTATTTCTGCTACTCTTACAGATTTTCTTCCTGTCATTAATTCCTTGATGAAGAAGCTGACTGAGCTGGTCACAAATTCATATGAAAATTTCAGGTTGGGTAGAGCTCTTCAAGGCAACTCTATTTTTCATTTAATTGACTGAGGCCTGAATCAAGGCTGTCCTTGTAATAGTTTTTATCAAGTGCAAAACCTGTAATTGGGAAGTCTGGAAATTCATGCAATGCCCAATGCACTTCTTTCACTGAAAAACTAGCCAAAGCATAATTTATTAATGACTATAGTTTACATAAACTTCTTCAAGGAGATAATAAACAAAGCAGTTGCTGAAGGACAGACAGAAATAAGGAAGGGAAACACAGAGGAAGGGTGGGAAAGGCACCCAGAACAGAATTCACTGTTCCAGCTGTTTGTTCCCTAACTTTGTAAGCTCATCGGTCTTCTATTTGATGCAACAAAACATTGACCCGGGCCAGTGAATAAGCTTAGAGTGTCTTTATAAAGTACTAGTGATTGAATGGAGTATAAATAATTGACAAAAATGGAGATGTAATTTTGATTATATTATTTTTATTACCCTTATAAATTATAAACTAAATGAAAAATATTTAAAGATCAAGAAATAATTTCTATCCTTTTCAAAGTTATTAATTAAAGATATACTTAAAAGAGGCCCCTACAGAAAACCAAATGTAGAAATACGCATAGATAGTCATGATGCCAGTGTGCGCAATTACCCTTCCTATGAGGCAATGAAGACGTAGATGTATAAAGGCTCTTGCTTTTATCTAAGAGAAGTTGTGTAGAGATCTTCTTAAATATGCAGATCAGACAGAAGTTTTGAATAGGTAGTGAGAGAAATATTAATGTATGGAAAAGCATGAACATCCCAGAATTTGCATAATTTTTGAATTATTTTCTGCCTCTCAAATTCTAAGTTCTCATATGTCTTAATTACTTTTTACTGGTTGCTGGGACAAAATACCCAACACCCAAAATGAAGGAAGGAAAGGTTTATTTCTTATAGTTCTTGGAGGTTTCAGTCTATACTCAGCTGGCTCTAAGAAGCAGGGTGGCATGGCAGGCTGCAGTTTATGGTAGCTGCAAACAGCAAGCATGAACTGGCAAGAGAGAGACACACACGCCTTCTTCCTGCCCTTACATCCTATCCTGGCTCCACCCCTAGGCGGGTGTAACACTCACACCACCAATCCAAGCGCTAGACAAAGAACCAATCACAAATGCATAATCGCATGAGGCTTGGGGGCCACTGATGTAAACATGACATCAGATAAATTTTAACTATTTAATTTTCATGGATATTTAATAGAAAAGATTAATAAAAATATTGAGTTGCTTAGCTTTCTTCCAAAATATTATTCTGATTTCAGAAAAAAAATCACTCATGAGGCCTTATTATATTAAAATTGTGTCACCCGAAAATTCATATATTGAATTAATCCCAGGTATCACAGAATGTGTTTGTTTGTAGATAAAGATTTTAAAGTGGAAATAATTAATGTAAAATGAAGAACTTCAGGAGATCCCTAATCCAATCTGACTGACATCTTTAAAATCAGAGAAATTTTGTATGTACAAGCAGGCACAGAATGCATATACCCAGAAAAATGACCCAATGAAGACATAGCAATGCAACAGCCAACTAAAAATCAAGAGTAGAGGGCTCAGACAAAAGTATACATCATACTGACAGCACATCAATCTGGACTCTCAGCCCCAAGGACTGTGAGAAAATGTATTCTGCTGTTTAAACCACACAATCTCTGGTACTTTCCTATGGCAGCTCTCGAAAGCTAATACAGGACCATTTTATCTAAGAAATGGAGATGGACTAGAATACTGATTGTCATCCAGAAATGTAGCAGTTTTCTAATACATTTTGATATTTTATTAGTATAATAATACTATTTTCAAGCATTTTCAAGTCTAAAAGGAATGAAAAATTGAGTTGACCCTATTTCAACTCATATTCTGTTTTTATGGGAAGTAACTCAAGTGCCAACTGATCACTGGAGAACAAAGGGTACAGATGTAGCTCAGTTCATGAACTCAATTCATATTATGACTTGGTGGAAGTGACCATGTTTGTGTTTGTGTGAGGAAGATGGCCAGGGTTATGTGTGCCATCCAATATGGAGTCTGTTAATAGAAGCAAAATTTTGTCCAAAGATTTTAATGGAGAACTGAAGCAAACACAAACGTTGGTAAGATGTTACTGTATAAATGAGGTATCACCATATCTCATACAAGGTAACTTATTTTTACTTATTTTCTTGTCATATTTTCTTTCAACTTGGTTTCACACTTTTTAAAATTACTATAGTTTTATGATTTGCAGCAATTATTCAAATGCTCTGAATTTCAAAACCCTCAATTATTTTTGCATTGTGTCTTATTGTTTAGTTAATGTTGTTTTCTTTAAATGTCCCCCCAAAGCCTCATGTAGTCATAGAAGTGGCTAAGTCTAGCATTTGTGATTGGTTCATTGTGTAGCGCTGGGATTGGGGGTGTGAGTGCTGCTCCCCCAGGGTGGGGAGCTGACATACAATACAGGGAGGGAAGGAGGTGTACCTTCCCCTTTTTTGCCCTTTTTGCTCTTGTCCTTGTGACCACCATGAGTGGCTGCCCCTTAGCCACCCCACCCCGCCTTGGATTCAGTTGATTATGGACTGAAACCTCCAAAAACTGTAAGCTAAATAAGGCTTTCCTTCCCCAATTTTGAGTGTCAGGTATTTTGTTTCAGCAAGGAGACTAACAGCAACTAAGACAGTAATTCGTGATCCTAGCAACGCTAAAGACTAACAAAGAAAATCATATCTATGACAAACACTCAAAACATTTCCTTTAAAAATATCTACTAGGTCTCTTGTGAGTGAATCGAATTTGAGGTGGTACACACCTGGCTTCTACAGTTTAGATGGGAGCACAAACTCTTGTGAACAGAATCAACTATGGGAAGGAAGAACCAGAATGAAAAGTAACCTTGGAAATTGGTGCACAAGGTCAAGAAGAAATTGTCTGAATATAGGAAGAGCGAACATGCCCCAAGATACCATTCCATGCTATGACGCATTTACACAAGCAACTACCCTAGCCTGGTTTACCAAGGAGGGGAAGCGAAATACTTCTGAGCTTTGTCACATCACCCAGATCTAGTCACCGCTGTGTAGAGGTGATCATTAATTAGCTTTCCTTTCCCCAGATAATAAGTGAATCAACAAATGAATAAATGCACTTAATATTCATCACAGTCATATTTTCATAACATCTTCAGTTCTTCCTGCTTTGATATTTTTTTTTTTTTTTGCTGTTGTTGTGGAAAAAAGAAATGATGGAAAGAGATGTCAGTTCTTTGAAGGATAAAAATATTTTTTTATCCTCACACAGAATTATGTGAAATTAAACTATATTCTAGGTTCTCCATTAAATTAGGTTAGAATATTAACCTTAAATTAACCTTTCCATCACAACTCTGTGAGGCCTTTTTTAGAACAGGAAAGAGTGAAGAATTCAAGTCTCTTAAGACATCAATATATAAAAGGGTAGTGAGTTTAGCCTAAGAATAGGAAAAAAGAGTCCCAAGGTCCCAAGGCACTTGCCTAGGGGTTAATTAATCAGCACTAGTGCTCATCTTCACAACCATATTTTTACTTGCTACAACTGGTTGAGCAGATGGTAAGAACTAGAATTTTGGCACATGTTAAAAAATAATCAGATCTTATCAAGTCAATGCATTTTGGAAACTACATTAGAAATTCATTGCTGATTTAAGGGAAAAGACTTTTTAAATAATGTTTGTCCCAGGAACAAGATTCCTGCTGAAAATGATTTTCTCTAGTTAATGCCTCCGTCTACACACACACACACACACACACACACACACACACTGGATGGTGGATGCAGAGAAAAAGAACTTTTTCATCTAAACAAAATTTTTTTTTATAAACTAATGTACTGTCTAGGAAAAGGAAGTCATCAGAAGCTGATCTCTCTCACTTTGATTCTATTCCATGACTTAAAAGTATCTCTGCATCTTATAAAAAAATATGTGTGCATATACGTAGGAAGAAAAAGAAATCCTAAAGAAGCAGAAAAGAGAGAGAAATATAAGGTATGTTCTCTAAAGAAGCCAAATAGTTCATCTTCTGCTGGAAAATCTATGATGATTAATTGCCAGCTTCATAGAAGTTTCAAAGTTTTTAAAAAGAGAGAAAAGAAAAAATTTGCCTAAAATTTTAAATTGTTAAACAACTTGGGTGGTTGTGGCATGCAGAAGCACTTGGAGGCAGGTTATTTAACCTCGGATGGGCACTGACTAGGAATCAATTGTTCCTCAAAATGTCAGGCCCTGATATCTGGTGGTACATGGCTTATATTGGACAAGCAAGCGGAAAGTACAGAGGAAGAGTTGCTTGTAAATTGGGCATTGATTCTTTCAAGATGCATCATAGTGACCAGCTATGTGTCACAGTGACCAGCCATTTCTAAGAGACAGAAACAACTAAAATTGGAACAGGAACTATCACCTGGGCAACTGAAGTTAGTGGCTGGGGAAGTATTTTCTGATCTATTTCCCCCTCTTTTCGTTTCCCCAGCCAATCTTTAGTGGGCACATTACATGTGATCTTTTGAGACAAGGCCCTACTAGAAGAGCTAACATTAGGGTTGTCAATGATCCAGGGTGGATTCTTACCAAGGTCCCCATGATTCTTATTACAAAGTTTTTTCATAAGATACTTTAAGGAAGAGACATAATCTAGGCTTCTGTGTGCTGTAACATGATGCTGGCAAGATGGTGAGAGGTTTAATTTGATGCAGGTGTGTGTCCAGTGTGCCTTGTATGTTCATCAAATCTCGTTCAAGTGTTTGATTGATTGTTCTATTCTCTGGGACAACCATCATAGAATTAAGCCCCCCCCCCAAAAAAAATGGAACAAGGAAAGGTGAAGGGAAAAAACAGCTAACAGGGGAGCAGGAAAGTAAGGACTGGGGTAAGCCACCTGAAAAGGCACAAAAATCAAGGGAAATAGGTCTGGAGCAGTCCTGTCAATGGGTCCTCATGCTTCAGTCATGCATGTACTGGTAAAGGTCTAGAGTGACCAGAGCATTGCTTCGATGCATTGTCTCTGCAGAGTGAACTGTCTGGTCCAGCTAAACTCTCCAGAACTTTGGGAATGGTGGATCTAAAGCTGGATTTCTGAAATTTGCAGAGGTAGTTAATATATACCTGGGTTACATGTATGCAGGAGTACCTACAGATATAGCTTATCTTTTAGCTAAACTTTTATGGAGTTAGTTAAAAGCTGTTTCTGTAAGGTATGTTTTATTTTGGTCTTATCCATATATCTGTAAATAAGGAGAGTCTACTACACTGCATATGTTCAGGGTCAATGACACAGATGCTGATGCTGTGACAGAGCTGTGACTTGAGCTTGCAGAACAAATGGAGGTAGGTCTAACTCTGATTTCCCAGGAGCACTGGGTAAAGGTTTTCTGGCTAGGGTCTATTTGTCAGTTAATCGGGCTTGATACAGAGAAGATGATCATTTCTCACTTGAAGCAGAGGTCTCTTCCTGGAAGTGGTAGGGGACTGGCTGGTTCAACAATTCATGTTTGGTGAGATATTCTCCCAGGTGCAAGTTTATGCTGGGAAGAATCAGTGAGGGGCAAGAGTCTTAGCTGCCCCGTGATGGTATTGGCTCTTTGCCTCCCTCTTTGAGGCCTGCAAGGAGAGCAGCACAGCACTAACCTAAGGCTGCATAGCCTTTTGTCTTCTCATGGTGTATGTTTGGATGTGCTTGGGGGAGAACTGTGCTCAACCAAGCATCGGATTCAAACACAGTGGTAGGAAGTTTGGATTTTAATCAAGCTTGGCCCCTTCTCAACTGTGGTGACATCTTTCTGTGTTACAGAATTAGAAGTACAGTCATCTCATGTTGGCAGGTGGGTCCAGAAGATGGGTGAACGGAGGTCTGTCATGGCCTGGGACTTCTCTGATTAGGACAGGTTATGATGCTTCCAATTTAATAGGTCAGAAGAGTCGAATGACTGGCAATACATCATGGACTGCTGGTTGCATGCACCTCTCTGAGCTCCAGAGTAAACACGAAGTGGCAGCCGGAGGTGAGCTGGAGCTGTGGCCCGAGTGGCACAGCAAAGGCAGGGACTGGCAGAGCTGTGCCCCATCACATGAGGCCAACAAGACAGCCAGTGTTTCTGGCAATGTTGACGCCATGTAACAGAGAGTCAGTTTGGGGCTCAGGAGATGTATCAGGGCATATTGTCAGTGAAGCTGTGGAGTCCAGAGGCGGAGAAGGCCGTGACACAGGAGACAGGGCTGGTGACGAAGTTGTGGAATCTGGGGGAGCAGGCGGCTCTGCTGCAGGAGCCCAGGCTGGTGGAGGAGGTGATATGACTGGATGAGCAGCTTGGGGTTGATGAATGTATGAGGCAGGTCATGTTCAGCGCTTTCTGGCAAAATTGAATAAAGCTCTCTAGCTTCGACTCAATTGAGAGCCTCTCTAATGACTTCATAGGTTTTTTGTGGTGACTAGATATACATACTCGTAGTATGAAAAAATTTAAAGCTGCTGTTAGTGTACTAGGAGATGGAGGGTGAACAAAAATGAACTAAAATCTTGGTTTCTGTAGATCTTCCTCTCTGTTTGATTAGCAAGGATTAAACATTAACTCGAAACATACTAAATTATTCAGTGGTTGCTACCTTGGAGAAATTAAGAATGAAGAGGAACAGGAAGTGTTGAAGTGGTTTCAACTTTAGGATGGTTAGGGGAGGTTTCTCTGAAAAGGTGACCTTACGCTCAGTAGCCAAAGGAAACAAGGAGAGAGCTATGTGGGGAAGAGGGTGGAATAGCTGAGAAGATGGGTGTGACCTATTTCTGCATCTTATGTTACCCAAAACACACATGTAGGGTTAACTGGTGACAGAAGCAGACAAAGGAAAAGAGGTTGTGCAATACAGGGCTGCACGAGGAACAGCAAGAGACACAGGAAGACCTTGGTGAGCAGGAGCAGGGACAGCTTTCTCTAAGCTACACTTTATGAAGGACTTTCTTGTGAAAATAGATCAGTGAGGGCAGGAGCTGAGCAATGAAGGCTCCTGGAAAGAGCTAAGCCTCAGAAATAAACAGAAAAGTCACAGGAAATGCACTGAAAGCACCTCCTCCTCTTTAGTTATATGATGATCCTGAAGGTCTTACATTTCCATTAGTATTTTCACACATCATCAGTGTAAAAATAGGAGCTTTTAAAAGTCTGAGAATCTCAAAAATAAATTTTACGTTTGCTAACAATGTGGCAGGGAGGTTGGGGAAATACGATATTGCTGCATGCATTTCATTTTGGAATTACATTTCTTTGTTTCTCTGAAATCAAAAGGTTTACAAGACCTAACAGATTACCATGCCTAAAGCCTGGTCATAGCCTGTGACATTGTAAGAAGTGGAAAAGCTAGAGTTTCACTCACAACCTACTTGTGTGTACACACACTGAAGTCTCAGCAACACTGCTTCCATATTGTCTTGAAATGCAGAAAATAAAGATCACAAACATCAAAAGAACATATATATGTGCAAATGTGTATCCTTTACACTGAGTTTGGTTATTTCAAATATGTTTTTCTTCTTTCTTAATAAAATAATACTGACACAGCCAGGTTTCTCTTCAAAAAATGATGTAATATTGCCTGATCAGAGGTGACAGGGGCTTTGGTTTGCTCTTTAACATTTTGCAAACCTAGAATAATGCCTTGGTCCATGTAGATGCTTCCGTGCCTTGGGTGAGTTAATTAATATACAGTTTTATATATGGTTTTGGCAACTTAACATCGAAGGAGGCTAGTTGCAAGAATGAGCACATAAAAAAATAAAAAATGTAATTAAGTGGCAGACATATTGACCTTGCTTACTTCTGAATGTTGTGTAAGAAATATTTGGTAACTTAGGGATAAGTCCAGGTAAAATACATAGAGCAGATTGTAGACTTCATAAACTTTGGAGTTGCCTTCTTCATTAAAAAAAAATCTAGAGTGTGTTATTTATTTTCTTGACTCTCTGATTTTGGCCTATGGACAAAATTAGCAAGGAACATAAACACATTGGTATAATCATTGGATAAGGTGCTTTTTATAATTTAAATTTGAATATTTGTTTTTGAGTAGAATAGATGGAGTTAATCTTCTTTATACCCTGTTTACAAGCAGCTCTTTTATTTAAGTCTTTTCTCCCTTACTTCTCTAATTCTTACTCGTACTATCTTGCCTATGACTTTACAAACGGGATGGGGAGGAAAAAGAAAGAAAGAAAGGAGATAGGGAAATGTTCAATTCAAAATTCATCATAACAGATTTTTCTGGAACAAAATTCAATAGAAAACCCTCTTGTGTTTTGGTTAGTCAAAAATTTATTAGATAAAGTATATAGTAAAAGATAGAAGAAAACTATCAAAGTTTGATAAATTAGAATTTAGTGAAATGAAAACATATGCTCACAAAAGATACCGTTAAAATGAAAATATAAGCAAAGAGCAAGATAAAAAGTTTACTGTATACATCTAAAGATTTATGTATAGATTAGACAAAGGGTGATAATTTTAAATAGATGTTTTCTAATGCTGGCCAGTAAACACCCAAAATATTCTCATTAGATACATAACAGGAAATTGCAAGTTAAAAACCCCAATGAGCTACTTCTCATGAGCTACTTCAAGTTCACTAGTAAAGCTAAAATAAGAAGGATGGACCACTCCATGTATTGGAGAATATTTTATCAATTTCTAATAGAGTTATTGCTATGCTTACCAAGACTCCTCAGTTCTACTCTAGGAATTCATTCAATAAATAAAAGCCTAAGTCTATACAAAGATTTTCACTAAGGTATTCATAGTAACTTTATTTAGAATAATGGAAAATTGGAGTCAATCTTTGTCGTTGTTAGTTAATATTTTCACTAATATAAATATATCATTCATTAATTGCTTTGTGAAAATGGAGCTGGGTCCTCAGTGTATTTCTCCTTTAAATAGGAACATACCGCAAGGATTTGCTAACAGAGTGCAGGAAGAATATATAAGAAGGAAGTGACTATTTCTCAACTCCAGTTGGTTGTCCTTACTAGGCTCCTTACACCACACAGCTTCACAAATTCTGCCCTCCTCCTCCAGTGTTTCTAGAGTCCAGCCCCCGAAAATAACAACATATCTTGCAAAAATTTCATTTTATGTGTGACATCCAGCAGTAATGCAAAGTTCCTCCAGTATCTCCTTAGGTGATCTGGTGGATTTAGTGTCAGCAAGGTACCTCCCTGCTGAAGCACTTCGTCCTCAGCAGACTTGCAATGAATGACTGTGGAAGCATCTCCCCAGACAAGAATGCTGTCAGTACTTCTGAAGTACAGGGTATTTCTGACAATTTCCAGTGGTTCCTCAGTATCTTCTCAGTCATCTAATAAACTACACCTATTTCTTCTGCAGTACAGTCCTGATCTCAGTCTTTAGTAGAGAATTTTTCCTTTGGGTACTCTATGTAATGTTATATTTTTTGCTGATATGTTCCCCAGAGCCTCACACACTCATATGTGGAGCTTCTGGAAGGTGCTCAGTCTGTGCTGCCTTCATTTTAGAAGGTGGTGTCTGGTCACAAGAGGTGGTTCACTGGTGGTATGGTCTGGAATGCTTTATCTCCTTTTTTGTTTCTTCCCTTAATATGCTCTTTGCTTCCTTGAAACCATGGTGTGAGCAACTGTCCTCTGCCATGCCCTGTGTCTACCATCTTGGTAAGTGGACTACGAATTGAAACCTCTACGGACTGTAAGCCAAAATAAACCTCTCTTCCTTTAAACTTTCATGTCAGGTACTGTGTCTCAGTGACTATAAAGTGACAAGGAACTATCATATCCCACGAGGCAACAACTTTTTCCAATATATGTAGTTCTTGTGTTCATTGGGCGCCTCTACTTCTTAACAGCCAACTATTAATCCTCTGTCATAGATAATGACTTTTTTCATATCAAATTTTCCCTATTCAAACTGCACTTTGACCAAAATGAAATTCAACTGCCCCTTAATTTAACATGTGGATGGATAAATATATTATTATTTTTGTCTAAAATTGAATAATATGCAATAATAAAGGAAACAGTAAAGGAAATAATGTTCGTATATTAAAAAGGTCACAAAAATACGCTACTTGACAGAGTCCAAACACAAAGGAGTGTGTATTAGTTACTATTTCATGTCTGGGAAAAAATACCTGATACCCATAATTTAAAGGTGGAAAAGTTTATGTTAGGCAGAGTTTGTAAAGGTTCCAGGCCATAGTCAGCTGATTTAAGGTGGGGTGGCTTGGCACTGGGGGGTGGCAGAAAAGAAACTGGTTATGTGGTAGGCAGGAAACAACCAGCCTTCTACCCTTGCCTTTTTATTCCATCTGAAATGGCAGCTTATTATTTGGTGTCACCCGCATCAAGGGTGAGTCTTTCTTCTTCTGTAAATTAAACATCCAGAACTATGCTAAAGAACCAGTGGGCCAACCTGGTATACAGTCATAGTCTAATCACTCCCAGAAGCCCCAGCTATAAGTGCATGAAGGGGAAATGTATATAGACGCAATAAAAGAATGAAAACCATATAATTGCATTTACAAAAAATTCTAGAAAGCAAATAAATAGGGGTAGAAAGTACATGTAGGGTAATCTGGAACCTTGTAAAGGAGACTAACAGTGAGGGAACACAGAGCTGTTTTCTGAGGTGACTGAAAGATTCCATTTTATTATGTTGGTAGCTGTACAGGCATATGCATTTGTCAAAATTTATCAAAATGTTCACTAAAAAGGTACATTATATATCTTTTAAACTATGTGTAATAAATTTTATTCAAAATTAAAACAATTATTCTCACACTAGTGAATATTTACTTACAATGTTATAGTAAGAATGACTTAAGCCATGAGGATTGACTCATGAATCCATTTTCTCTCAGATAATTAGCATAAAGCACTTTTTACTCTGAATGTTTTTCTTATCCCACCAAAACAAATGTTGCAACTTGATTGTCAATGAACTGGTATTAGAAAGTAAGACCTTTAAACTAGATTAATATCTTTCTCTTGAAAATGGGTTAGTTCTCAAAGAATATATAAGTTCTCGCATGAGCTGAGTTTTGTAATTTCTGCTCTCTTCTCTTCTCTTCTATCTTTGTTCAGACCTGATTTCTATTTTTCTACCATGCATAAATCAGCATGCAGTCTAAACAAAATCCCAGGAGATTCTGGTTTCATTATCATGGAATTTCAGAAGCATAAACCAAAATATGCTCTTTCCTTTATAAATATCCAGTCTCAGCTATTCTGTTGTTATAGCAATAGAAAATGAACAAAGACACTAGCCATGGTAATCTTGTTCCTTTCATCACTGATGTGTTAGAAAATAGCTATGTAATGCAGGAATTATGAGGTCAATTATTCCAAAAGAATATGGGGAAAGTTTTCTAGCTCCTCTAAGGGAGATAAAGAAAGGTTTTTTTTTCTTTTTGTTTCTCTGATTCAACATCTGGACATGGATTTTAGAATGACTATAGCTATCTGGTAGAATACAAAACAAGCACATAAAAATCTGTCACACATTTAGAATCATGTGATTGGAGTGATTGTCTTGCCATCCCTATTAATGCTGGCTGGATTTACTTGGAAGTCCAAGGGTCAACACCACAATTGGCAGCTCCAAAATTGTCATGGCTGGTGTAACTATGAGTATGCTGGGCTCCATGGGTCTTATTCCCAGTGAACCTGCCAGGCAAGTTCCAGTGCTGTTCCAGAGCATGACCAGGAAAATGAAATGATAATGAAGGCTGGCAGAGTTATGATGGAAAACAAACACTTGTACACTGTGGGAGAGAATTCAAGCTAGTTCAACTTTTATGGAAATTAGTATAAAGACTTCTCAAAACACTAAAAATAGAAATTCCATTTAAGGCAGTTATTCTCTCCCTTGGTGTCTTCACAAAAGAGCTAAAGACATCATTATTGAATAAATACATGCACACTAGTTTTATAGCAGCATGATTCATAATCACTCAACCCCAGAAACAGCCTATATATCCACAACAGGCAAAATAACAAAGAAAATATGATATTGATACGCAATGGAATAATACTCAGCTATAAAGAAGGATAAATTCTAGACATTTGCAGCACAATAGATATGACTTGAAAACCTGCTAAGTGATATAGATCAGACACAAAAATTTAATTTATACTTTTTCTCCTTTCAATAGTCCAAAGTACAAATAAAGAGCAAAATAAAATATTGATAAAAGAAAGCACAGATATAAATGTTTTGCAATGGGGAGGGGATCAAGTGCCTGGGGGTGAGAAAGAGGCATAAAAAGATTTAAAATGTTTTTCTTTCTTCTGAATCCATCTTGCTTTTTCCATAACTATAATTTATCTCTACTTATTGTACATTATTCTAATTATTTTAAGCCTTTCCTTTCCATTCCAACCACTGTCACAGCAAATTCTGACTGACGGGCTGCCAAATGCTAACAGACTTCTAAGGAGGGGCTTATCTGATAGGATAGAGACTGAAAGACAAAATATGCTTATGATATCTGTCCTCCTTCTTTGATTTCAAAAATCTGTATGGAAATTCTATTTTCACTAATTTAGTTTGGAAGTAGCCTCTCAAATCAAGGGTAGCAAACGCACAGTACTTGTGCAGACGGTGTGCGGTTTCTAATTTTATCTCATCTTGATTTCCCAAGGTGCTTCTGTGTCACAGAGTTTGCGTTTTACCTCCTCCTCCTCCATCAGTTTCCCTGGTTTCCCAAGCATACTTAGCCTTGGGATAAACTAAAAGTCATTTTCTTGTAATTAAATGCATTCAAAATGAAATTTACCAAGCATAAAATCTCCTCTAATCTCCCATCAACAAAAGTCTAAAAATGCAATCTATAAAGATGAATCCCAAAGTTTAAACTCCACAGGTCAAGTAAGTGGGCTTTAAAATTATTTTTAAAATCAGTAAATTGGGAGGAAAAAAAGCTTAGAAACTACATATACAAGTTATTTGTGAAAATGAAGTTGTATAGCAAATCTAACTAAAAGATCAAGACATCCATGGCAGTAGGTGCTAAGGACACTTCACCTGAAGCAGGTGCTTGAGGCAGTGAGGAGTCATGAATGAGAGCTTTTGGTCATCGGAATGATGAGACCCGACATTCATTGTCTATTTACTCATATCATCCCTCCATTTCTCAAAACTACTTGAGCCATTTCTATGGATCCATGCCTTTCTCCTCACGGGGAGAATCCAAGGAGTCCTGACCACATCTCCACTTCACCAAGGTGTCCCTTGTTAGGCCATACAAGCAGGGAGAGCCAGAGTTATCTATATGGATTGGTCTCAACCAAGACAGACCGTGGATTTTGTTATTGGAATAGAATAAAAAACAAATTAGTCTGGTTGTAAAATCTACTTTTGATGTTCTTGAGGTTTAGTTTTACTTAATATTTGTTCTTTTTTAACTTCACTGAAGAAACTACTGCTGATTTTCAATGAACCACTTTTTATAATTTTGGGCTTTAATTTTTTAATTTTCATATTTTCATAATTGTGATCCTCACTTGAGCATAAAAAGGTTATGTGGGCAAACACTGAAGTGCTGGGATATCTACAAGTCAGAGATAAACACACAGTTAAGTGTCTCTGTGGTGTGCATAAGATTATATTGTCAGACTTGGAATAAAATCCAAACTCTCCTTCTGTTCTTTCCAATATAAAACCTCTGGTCACATTTACCACTCCAGAACAAATCACAATTCAGTTATACATCAAAGGTGTGAGATGGGTAGGTTAATGATATTTTGCATACATTGAAATGAAATCATTGTTTAATATTAAGACAAAATATCATTAGCAGACATGCAGCTGGTCTGGCCCTTGCATACTGCTGTCACCATTGGAAGGCTGGCTTCCTGTGGGCAGCCAGAGTCAGGGAGGCAAACCCAGATAAGCCCTGTGACCTTCAGGCCACCATTGGAGACCCTTGCTTCCTTCCAGCAGCCAGTGCTCACTGGCAGAATCAGAAAACACACTCCTGTGTCCTGCCACCATTCGGGGAGTCCTAGTGTAGATAAAGCAGGCTGAGAGAAGAAGCAACCCCACCACTTCACACTCTTAGCTATCAGGGAAGCCCCAGTGTAGCCAGCTGCACAGGTCTGGAGAAGCCCAACCCATACACTGCTACCTCCCTGGGAAGCTGAGATCAGAGAAACCCAGGTGTCTGCCCCATTCCCCTACACTGTGGAGGGGCAGCCAACATGGGAAGCAGTTAGGACCCCACAGTCAGCTTGTTGGGAGGAACCCAGGGGAACATCAAGAAAAGGAGCAAAATGCATTCTCAGACATCCAGACCACATTGAACAAGTCCAGGACATACAGTCATGGAAGAATATGGAAGTCAAACATCTGAAATCTCTGAGAGGATAGCAACTGAAGTAAAGAAACAACTTTATGGGGCTGTAAAATTAATCAGATCAGAATAATGCTTCAGGTAAAAGGACAAATCACAAGCAAAATAAAAGAATTGCTGAGCATATCTAAAGAAGACATAGTTAAAAAAAGAGAAGCATAGGAAAATAATAGAAATCTTGAATGAACAATATAGGAAGGAATTATAATGCATGAAACAGATTAAAAGTGATGTCCAAGAAATTAAAAAATCAATAAAAAGCTGGAAAAATCTCTTCAGAGACTGAAGATAGACTTTCAGACCTTGAAGACAGAATCGTAGCTAGCAATTGTGGAAGGGAAGATCTCTTAAAAAAAAAAGAAAGCATGAAATAACAATTCAATGGCTGCAAGACAATGCAAAAATAATAGTAATAATAATTTAAGAGTCCTAGGTATTAATGAAGAAATAGAGGTCAACACAAATGAAATAAAAGGGCTATTTATACAAGTAATGGCAGAAAACTTCCTGTACAGATAAGTGAGGCATATAAACCTCCAACTAGCCATAACCAAAGTAAATCTACACCCAGACATATAATAATCAAGATCCCAGAAATTCAGCCCAAGAACATAATATTAAAAGCTATTAGAGAAAAGAAACAGATCATCTATAAATGAAAACTAATCAGAATCACAGCAGACTTCTCAACACAAACCATCAAGTCAAGAAGAGTTTGGGGTGAAGTGTTTCAAATCCTGAAAGATAACAACTTCCAACCCAGACTGATGTACCCTGAAAAAATATCTTTCAAAATTAATGGAAAAATAAGACACTCACATGATAAAGAACAACTGAATGAATTTATGAGTACCTAACAAATCCCACAGAGCATGCTGAAGGGTATTCTAGAAAAAGATAAAGATAACCATGGTTGCAGGAACAGCAGCAGAGAAGGATCGCTAAACAAGACAGGCAATTGAATGAAGGGAGAAAGTAGAGAGCCAACAGAAGGAGGACAGCATGGCAGAGATGAACCAATGGTTATAGCCATTAACGTAGATGGCCTTAATTCACCAATAAAAGGAAACAGAAGGAGAGAAGATCAAGAAACAAGATCCAACAACGTAGTGTATATAAGAAACACATTTAACTCAAAAGGAAACTCATAGACTAAAAATCAGAAGAAAAAAACAGTTGTTTCACATGTCAGGACACCAGAAAAAGCAGGGGTGATTTGTCCATCATCTTCAGAATAGATAAGAAAGATACGGTGTTTTCATACAATGGAATGCTACCCAGCTATTAGGTAGGATAGTCTTAAGGTTCTTACAGGTAAATGGATGCACCTGGAGTCATATTCATGGGAGAAAAGGTTTGATATCATAGAGGTAAACACTGAACTATCTCCCTAGCATGAAAATCTGAAGGAGTTAGTGGGATCCAAAAAATACAATAGATATTATGAAAGTGATGGACAAAACACCCAGGAATGGAAGGAGTTAATTACTGTTAATTTCTTACTGTCTTGTCTTGAACTCTTGTATTGTTTTCATAATTTTGTCAGGTTTGATTTTTTTTTAGTTTTTTTTTTTTTTTAGATTTTACTGTGTCTGATGATGTGTGCAGATATTTTGAAGATAATGAGATGTATTATGGTTGAAGATAATGAGATGTATTATGTATAAACGATGATTGGTTTCCTATTATCCTATTTGAAGTCCTATGACACTTCTATACTTTTGTTTAGATTGATTTTACTCTGTTTTGTTTAGTTTTGTTCGATTTTAATATGTGTGATGGCATTCACATATATTTTGAAATAAATAAGACATAATTATAGCCATTTTTGACTTCCTATCATCTTGTTTTGAAGTCCTATAATGGTTTTATTCTTTTGTTTTGAGTGGTTTTATTCTGTTGTGTTTTATTTGATTTTATTGTGTGTGATATGGATGTTTATTTTGATGAAAATAAGAGACATTGTAGTAGCCATTGTTTATTTCCTGTTATCTTGTTTTGAAGTCCTATAATGCTTTATTCTCTTGTTTTGATTGCTTTTAGTCTGTTTTGTATTGTTTGATTTTATTATGTGTGAAGGTATGGACAGCTATCTTGAAGAAAACCAGAGACATTATAGTAACCATATTGATCTCGTATTGTTTTGTTTTGAAGTGCTGTAACATTTCCATTCTTTTGTTTTGATTGGTTTCATTCTGTTTTATTTTGTTTGATTATATTGTGTCTGAAGGTATGGACAGTTATTTTAAAGAAAGCAAGAGACATTGTGGTAGACATTTGATTTCCTGATGTCTTGTTTAGAAATCATGTAATGCTTTCATTCTTTCATTTTGATTGGCTTTGTTCCATTTTGTTCTGTTTGGTTTTATTGTGTGTGATGGTATTGAAGGAAATTTACTAATAGTTCATAACACTCAAATTTACACCTATCTTCTCAAACTGACCTTTCCATTTCTGTTTCATTCTTTCCTCCACATGTAGGAGCCTCTTCCTTTTCAAATTTTCTCTTTAAATTTAATCCTCATTTTTCATTTTGTTTGTGAGTTTTAAAATCTCACCTTTTTTTCTGTATCTTTTTTCTATATCTTTTTTATATCCTTTATTCACAAAAATAATAAAAATATTGATCATGTTATTTTTCAATAGTTTCTTTGTTTTCATTTTATAATTTGCATATGATTGAGTAAATATCTCTTATAAATAATTCATTATATTTCTGTTTGATTCTTCACCAATTCTAAGGATCCTAAATAACTTCTCAAAGAAGAAAAGTTCAAATATCACTCTAGGATAAGATATTTTTAATTTTATTCATTGGCTCAGCCTTCCTAATTACTATTTTTGCTCCTACTTCTCTATTAAAAACTCCTATGATTCCGTTTAGCATTTTCTGTCCCCCAGAGGGTAGGAGGCAGTACCAATAAAGTAAGTGACAGTTTCCTGAACCTCTGCTTCTGTCTGAACCTGTTCCTTAGGGAGGAATAAGACACCTGGTCAAACTGATTTTCTGAGGTCCCCAGTCTAAAGTCTTTGTCAAATCTCAAAGAATCTTTGGTGCCAATGTGGTTTGTGAATGCTGAAGGGCATTTTTTGGTCTATGTGGTACTCAAGCCTGTTCAGATTGTCATTAACTTTCACCTTTATTGCAGACTTTCCTAGAAAGCCACAAGGAGGTGATACATCAATTTGAAAACAGTTAATTAACAAGCTGCTTCTCTTTGCAGTTCTCCCTAACAAGGTCATATGCATTAAATAATGTCCTCCCACAGCACAAAGTCTGCATAAAATTTATATAGCAATTCAGTATGGACATCGGTCTTTTCTTTGGTACATTGAAGACAGCAGAAAATGTATAGGGTGTCTCAAATATTCAGTGCATTAATTGAAAAGGAAGGCACATAATTTAAACATTTTGGGAAATTGACCAAAGAAGCTTTTCATTCCTTCCTACAACTGAAAGTCCAATTTTAAGGAAAAAATTAGTATTTTTATAAAGTAAAAATGAAAATATATATGGCTGCAAGTCTGGATATGATGTGATTTTCACCTATAAGCAAGGCTTTAAGCACAAATATATGTAGTACAAGATGGTCTACTTCCTAGAAAGCTGGAAGCAGTCTTTGGTGCCATCTAGCATATAACAGTGTGTCCAGTCTCCATCATTCTGTGACAGTGGAACGTAGTGTTCACTGTGACCTCATTCATACCTGCTACACTGAAAGTCATGACAACATTCATGGTGATTCACATGTTCTCAAGAGTCTCAGTAATTCAGGCCTTCATTACCTGTTTGATATCCTACTCTAATTCTCTAATTAGAGCATGATGAAATGAACTCATGAACACACCTATGAGAGAAAATAGTGCCAGCATGACGGACACACGTGTGATGAGCATAGACCAGCAACGAAATTCAGAAAATCATTAAATCATTTGTGGGATCATGTGGTGCAGGTTTAACACAGGCAAAAAGTTAAGAACTTGCCTTTGGTTGCAACATTTTCACTATTTAATAGGAGAAAAACTGTAGAACTGAGGCAATTTTATGCTTAATAATTCCAAAATTGCATATACTGATTAGAGCTAACATTGGATCACAGCACAGTAAAGCTGAGGCTGGGGCCAAGTAGATGCAAAGCCTAATGGTAGTGGTGCAACTTCCTAAGCCATAGCCACTTACAGACTGGTTAGTTATGGGTGGAAAAGTACAATGATACTGTACCAGTGGAAAAAAATGCTACAAATGGCAAGGAATCAAGAATAATTGTGGTACATATTGGGTATAAGAAATTTCAGTCTCACCCAAGAGAGCCTTTGATGCATGGAACAAAAAGCATGAAATTAAAGAAATACCACTTAAATTTTTCATTCTGCTACTTACCTGCTACGTGACTATTTTATTGATACCATTTATGTTTTATCTCTGCAGATTAGAGGGAGTAATAAAATCTTTAAAATGTTTTATAAAGATTACATGAGGTAACAAATGAAAAAAGTTCATCATGATGTCTTATAGATAGTAAGAATTTCATAAATGTTTGCTAATAGTCCAAGGTGTGAAATAGTAGACAAAACAGGTAAAAAAGGAGGTCATATTTTGATTTTAGGTTTAAATAGTGAACAGAGCCAAAAATGTCAGTTTTTCTCAAATGAATCAAAAAGTTCTAACATATTTCTCATCATATTCCTATCAATTGTTTTGTATATAGATTATTCTCCATTTTTTATGGAAGAGTAAAGAAACTAGTCTGACTCTAACACTTGTGATAAAGAAGAAAATAGGAAGACAGAGACAACATGTATGAGATTCAAGAGTAATCACGACAGTGTTATGATAAAAAAGACAGACATGTAGATCCGTGGAGGAACATAATAGCCCAGAAGCCAAGCTAAATAACTGTCCCCTTTAATATATCTAACAAAAGTGCAAACACAATTCAATGGAGGTGGGATAGTATTTTCAATGCATAATACTGCAATAATCAACCAACTGAAAGCAGAAAAACAATCCTTAAATGAAGTGCTGCCTCTGATACAGAAGTTAACTCAAAATGAGTTAAATTGTGATACAAAATTAAAGCAATGAAAATGCTAGAAAAAATGAGAGAAAATATTCAGGATTTGAGCCAGGTAAAAGTCAGGCTTCATACCACAAGCTTAACACACATCAGGTAACAGTGGTAAATCAAACATTATCATAATTTAAAATGTTTGTTTCCTGAAATATCCTGCTAAGAATAGATAAACAAGATGATAAAGTTATAAACCAAATACCCAGCAAAAATCTATATCTGGAAAATAAAGAATTCTAAAAACCACAAGCTTACCATACCCCTAATATAAAGATAAAAATATTCAAAATATGTACATCACATTTTGGCAAAGATGTGCAGAATCTCTACCACTCATAAATTATTAATGGAAATAGAAAGTGGTACAGCCACACTGAAACGTTTCATTAAAAAAAAAAAAAACCAAAACACTAAATTAAATACACAGCTAAGATAAAACAAAGCAATTGCACTACTAGGAAAATCCCACAAAATCTTACAAATGAATGTGCATAGAAGTTTATGTGCAATATCTCGATGATAGAAACAGTTTCTCCCTTAATGGTAATTAGTTAAAAGCAAGCAGAAAAACAAATACACAAAATGTAACTTTCCAACATCCATGCAGTGGAAGATAGGTCAACAGTGAAAAGAAACAAACCATTGACAAATGAATCCATTTAGGTGAAATCTCCAAGAATCAGGCTGAGTTTTAAAAGGTCAGTTCACAAAGTTGCACATTGTCTCATTATTGAACTGATATAACAGTTTTAAAATTGCAATTTATAAAAATGCAGAAGACATCAATCATAGCTAAGAGTTAAGTTCTTGGAATCAGAGGGCGGGAAATTGAAGGCATGCTGGGAGGAAGCTGAATGTGTAGTGTAAGAGGGCAGCAGCAGTGACCTCTTTCCATAAAATGGCTTTTTATATAAATAAATCAATAACAATATCTTGGTTGGGACATTCATAGACAGAATCCCTCTGAAATATTTTTTATGAACACATGAGACTCTACCATTGGATTAAAATGTAAAATTTTAATTTGGTCAAAAATTTATCACGAGTTCCTTTTTTTGTTTTATTTTTGTCTAAACGTCGATCATCTCAACTTGCTGATTACCTCTCTCCAAAAGTTTATTGAGTTATTTAGATCTTGCTTGGTGTCTGTTGTTTCGTTCTTCCTTATATTGCTTATCTGCATGATCCAAGCTTAAGTGCTAAGATATTTACATTGAAACTGTGATAAACGAAAAGGAAGAATAGTAAGGGAAAAATATTTGCTTAGGCCATTTTGATGAACTTTGTTATTTGATCAAATCCTGTGACTGTTTATGGTCCCTGGTCTCTCAGCCTTTGCCAGTACCCCCTGTAGATGTGCTAATCTCCAACTGCTGTTACCTTAGACTTCCCTACATAACTTTCTTTTGTCAGTGACAAGTAAACCACAGCTCGCATTTATCCCTTACCTCCTACGCTCCCACTCACATGAGAACTGCATGTCTCAGACAGTGCTGACTCTTTTAGCCTGGGTTCCCACCATGAAAAGACAAAGATGATTGTGTCTAGCTTATCTGCTCCCTTATCAGATATGACCAGAATTTAGAGTCATGAGTTATTAGGAGGTTTTTAGTAATGACTAAATTGTGTTGCTTCTTAGCAAACACAAGTGAGACAGATGCTGCATGTCAATTTCTATTTATTTTCTGGTGGAAACAGGTAAGTCATGTGGTCAGACCAATATGTAGAGGGGAGAACTATGACTCTGAGAAAAGAATTTAGGCATGCAGGAACAACCTACTTGAAACAAAAAAAAAATCTTCCAGTATTTACATGCTTACTGGCTCTATTAACATACAATATATATGAAAGATTTCAAAAATCTTTTCCAGAATTGCTACTGTTTCTACAGCCAAATCTTTTTAAAATTCTCAGAGTAGTAAGCAGACTTCAAAATAGAAACAAGAAAAAAAATGTTTAAATTATCTACCGGTAACATGTGCATATATTCCTAAGCAGATCATAAAAAATATGACCTTAAGAGAACTAGCAAAAAAACCTTAAAAGTTTATATTTTTAAATATGACTGATTTGAGAAATAATTTATATTTATTCTAACAATCAACAAGTAATGCTCTGCTGTGGGTCTGCTTACCAGAAAAGCTTTTTCCCTTATTAAAAAAAGAATGTAAACAAGGTTACAGGTGAAGTCAGGCTTTCTAAATGCTAGAATAAGAAACTCAGAAGGAAAATGTCATATAAAACTAAATTGGCAGGCTCTATGAAATTCATTGCCTTTTTATGAAAGGTGATGATGGCTTTATTGGATGAAAATGGTAAAGGAAGTAGATATTGCCAAGTATAATAGATGTAAAGCTGCAACCATATGAATGTTAGCAATAATATAGTTTAGTTTGTAGATGAAATATAAGCAGAGAATTATTACCAACTTATTCTTTAATAGAAAGCAACATCAAATATATATACTTAAAAATCAAATATGTATATTTATATATAGTTTTTCAGTTTTAGAATAAATGTCATTTTAAAGGTTGCAACATTTAATTTTTTAAGAAAAGAAAAAAGATTTTTAAAAACCTTTGCAAAAGAACTAATTTTAAAAATGGATAAACAGCGGGCAAAGGAACATATTCTTGCTTTTTGCCTGCAGCTACAGATACATGCTGAAAATATTCTAAAAATGGATACACAGAGCATTCTTGGGAGAACAGGTGAAAAATACCTACCCACTCACATAACATGCATAAAACGCCCATTCGCACAAACACAAACACACACACACGCACACGTGCATGTATGCTCTGCTATGCATTTATCAGAAAACAGTTTTTAATACTTAGAGAAATACATCTTGTAAGTCCCTTAATTAATATAGAATCTGAGCTAATTTGTTGCCATGTCCATCATCAAAATGGAAGAATCAGATACTGTTATACTGAATTAAATACATATAACTACATGGTAAGTAAAAATATAAATGTAGTGAGGTTGTTTAGGTAAATAAGCAAAATATAGTAAATTAAAGTGGAAAACTGAACAAAAAGAAACATCAGGAGTCTCTCATATTTTTTAAGAGAATTTCAGAGATGATTGCATGGTTTATCTATTATTTACTTTTAGGCCAATGAGAAAAAAATATTTTAATAAATCAATTCTCTAGAATGTCACAATGAAAGAAGAAATCTGAACATATAGTGTGATACTCTCCCAAATGTATTATACTTAAATCTAATAATAGTTTAAATTTTACCTTCAAAATTTAGTGAAATGCCTTTAACTAAATATACGACGTACTTAATCTTGGATACTACTATAATTTCTGATCAAGTGGTAAAACAAGTCTTGACAAATCCTACCCACATTTGTAAAAGGTATTTTAAGGGAAATAAATGTGTTTTTACAGTGGCATGGCTATTGTAAGATGATGTTATATAATACATTTCTCTATCCTAAAATCCTAATAAAATATTAAAAAGGAATAGTATTTGTTTGCATCCATGGACAGAAATTCAAGATAGATTGTGCTAGGTCTGTGCCAAGACTCAGCCTTCATATATTTTTTTTTATTTTAATTATGTTAGAGACTAAATAAGTAAATAAATAAATGAATAATCTTTTTAAAAAATCCATTTTTCATTTTAAAGTGAAAACTTATGAAATACTTATTGAGAAAGCACGGATGGCTCTATGCTGAAATGGTATGGAATGTGGAAATGAGTACTTTGTTTTCAGTCCCCAATTCTTCAATGTTTCACAGAAAGGGTAAACGACATAAATGAAAAGAAAATTACAATGGAAACAGACGTCTCTCTGATGAAGTCAGAGGCTGTACTTCTGTGCTTGTTTTCTCAGAACATAACGCGAGAATTTTAATCAGTATCTTTTTGCTGAGGAAACTAACAAATATGCTTATCTGAAGGTAGAACTTCAGCTTCTCAGGTACTGACAGGAAGCGTCCCTGCGCAGTAGTTAGAATTTTTAGGCAAAGGAGCTTTGCTCCTACCCTGCATGTGTTTATTTTTCAAATTGTTTATGTCCTTATGAACTTTTGTAAACTCATTATATACACTGCATCATGGTCTATTACTACATTGTTCATTTTCTTGTTCAGTTTATTCCAGACTTAGCCTTTGGGAGCTCTTTCAGATGAATTCTTCTGCCCCTTTAACATATCCACTAACTTCTGCTTCTTTAAGCAATTTTTTTCTTGCCTCGGGATTATCTTACATTTTCCCTTTCTCAGTCCTGAAAACAGCCATTTCTTAGAAAAGACCTCGACTCTTTTTGTAACTCAATAGTAATAATAATAATAATAACGATACAAGCACAATTTTGATCATATATTTCTGAAAAGATTATTCACTAATTATTAAAGAAATGCAAACAGAAAATCACATGACTACACATCTAATGGAACAACTAAAACAGGAAAGTTAGACCATGTCAAGTTTTGGTTAGGGTGCGGAACAACCCTAGCTGCAGGCTGGTGCTGAAGTGAGTGAAAACTTAAACAGTCGCTTTGGAAAACAGGGTGAGGTACCTTAGGAGGCTTAATATACACTTAATATACTACTCAGAAATCCCATTTTTACTCATATGCTTGTGAGAAATGAAAAGAGATGCCTACAAAAAGACTGGTACATGAATGTTCACAGCAGCATTATTATGATAGCTAAAACAATCCAATATTCATTATCTGAGGACTACATAAATGAATTTTGTGAGACACAGTGGCATAGCTTCCAGCAATAAAATATATAGTAAAACATTAATACATGAAGCAGCATGGATGAATCTCAAAAACATTATACTAAGTCAAAGAAATCAAACCCAAATGATTTCACAGTCCACAATACCAGCTTTATGGAATTTCAGGACAACAGGAGTGACAAAATCACATTAGTTCTGGTCTGATGTTGAATGTGGGGAAGAGCTGGACTGCAGCAGCACAGGAAGGAACCTTCTAGGCTAAAGGAAATTGTCTACACTTTATAGAAATATCACTGTGTATTTTATTATTGCACTTCCTTCTTTTTAAATTTTATTTAAAGAGAGGGGAAAAGTAAGGCAAAACAGAAAAAAGGGTAGAAACAATATAGAATTTCAAAAAAAATGAACAGTAAAAAATCACTAGTTGATACATTACATATTGTCTTCCTGGATGTAATTGTTCAGGTTACAAAAATTAAAGCATACAAAGTGGACATTCAAACAGTTCTGTTCTCTGATCCAACAAAAACTTAGCAACATAATTATCAACTCTACACCCTTAAATATACAAGCAGTTATATCCTTTACAGCACTTGCTTTTCCTCCTTTTGCTTTTTAAGTCTATTATCTGTTTACTTATGTCATGTTTCAGGTTGCTCAGTACCTTACTGATCTGTTTTGTTGTTGTTATTTACTTTTTAAAATTTTTTCTTATTTATTATTATTTTATTTATTTTATTTTGAAGGTACTAAAATACAGCAGAACAAAACAGGACACAGCCAACTGAGGCAGTGCAGTGAAATTGGTACAGTACCTCACACACAGCAGGTTACTGGGATAACAACAATAGGTACAATAGTATATCTGGTTTTCTTCACAATAGTTATTGCTTCAATCAGGTAGAGCAATATTGAAGGAAATACCAAAATTATAAAAACAGAATATTGAATAGAGCAATATCATTGATCAGAACAGAGCAAAACAGAGATAAAAATATTTGCCTTCAAAGAGATGGCAGAAGAAATTCCCCCTTATTTGCTATATTGCATATAGTCAAACTCACAACACATGCTCAGATCTCTGGCTCTCACTTGCTAGCGGGGGGAAGTGGGGGATGGATGTTTGATTCTCAGCCCGTGCCCCGGTAAACTCACAGCTGCCCACCAGAGAGGGGTGAACTGGCTGCCCATTTTCCCAGCGCCCCAAGGTCCAACACTGCACATCATGGATCTCAGGAAATGCTGATGTGGTTCTCACCCTGGGGCGGCCGCGCCTTGCCAGGCCACAGCCACTTACCAGCGTGGCATGCTGGCAGCTGCCTTGCAGTTCCTTCTTTTAAAACGTATTTAGAAATATTTTATAGAAGGAACATTATATTGGTGGTCACATGACTGTATCATTAATCCAACTATCAATCTCTACACTTCAAATCAATGATGCTTCTGCATGTACATATGTCTCTGACTTCTCAATAACCAAGTAATATTTAAAGAGTCAGGAAAGCATACTCTGAACATCACTTCATTTATATGGCTAGAGATTTAAAGCCTTTGAGTTGTTCTTGGGAAAAGCTCTGATTGCCTAAATCCTGTTTGTCTTCTATGTCTATGGCCAAACATCTTAAAGGAACATTTTTGTATACATTTTTCTCTCCATACATTCTCCTATTGACACTTTAATACAAGATTATGCAGCTACACTGCAACAGAATTCCTCTTGTGCCTTTTGCCAAACACCAAGTGTTTGGGTCATGTCCAAAGGATTGTGACACCCAGCTGTAATCAAGTCAAAAGGTTCTTCTCTGACTGTAAGACATTTCATAATACTCATCTCTCTGACCTGATAGTCACTCTTTTCTGCTGCCTTCTAAAGTTTTGAATGCTCTAGCATGGAAGCAGTGGCGTGTTAAAGACCTACTCATCACAGATTAGGATTTCTGACACAGTCCGTAACTTCAAAGTTAAATACTCAGCTGTCTCTTTAAAGCACATGGCAGGGTCATGAAACATCTCGCAGTTGACAGTTACAGACTGAGCTCTTCATTCTCCTCCAGCCTTGACCCCAACATTCCTCCTTTTCACACCTGTGCTTGTTTCTTCCACGTGCTTGGATCTGAGCAGAAGGAATACCTGGTATTTAATTCATTACACCCCAGACCCAGATGGCACCCTTCTTTTCACTATGTGCCATCATCCCCAAATCAACCTAGTAGCACATTTATTTTCTATATAATTGCAAAATCCAAAGTCCTTCTCATCATTTCCACTGCTACAAGCAAAGCACAAATCAAAATATTAGGACAGGAAATTCATAATCAGACATTCTTTCCACTGTTATTCTGTTTCACACGGTCCTCTACTGTGGCCAGACAGGCCTTGAACCAAATAGTAAATGAATTAAAATCATGTGTTACTCATATCATACCTTAGCAATTCCAATGATGCTGCAAGACTTTACCAGGCCACAACGGGGAGTGTGAGCCGGCCCTGCCTTGGTCTCCGGAGCTCAACCTCTCCTCTGGTGATACTAACAGGGTGCCCCTTAGTGGTGCTTTGTCTAAAATAACACATCAGAGGTTGTTCCATCTCAGCTTTCAGTTTAAAGCTTAACTTCATCTTCTCACAATACATTTCCGAATTTTAATTTTTGTTGGCCTCATCTTCTGTATTTATTCTTATCTTTGCTTGTACATTTTACTGTGGATTGTGTGAGAGCACAAGCACATGCCTACACACACACACACACACACACACACACACACATGCACCACATAAACATCTGGTTTTCCATTGTTTAGTGATCATCTATCCTGCAATATTAAGTAGCCAACTACTCAGTAAAGACTTGTTTAGTATAAACTTTTGCTTAAATTAGGAAAAAAAGTTCCTTAGTATTTATCTTTTCCTCTGCAATCATTTCAAATATGAGAATCAATTTTTCCTAAATACAATAGCAGTAATGGCTATTGAAATTTGAATTTATTTTTCTAAAATAAAATTTTATAAATATTCTGTCTTAACTTTTATGAACCTATATCAGATTTTCATATTATATCAGATTTTATCCATGTCATCTCTCAAAAACTCCCTGTGAATGAAGGTGAAGAAAATAAAACTAAGAAACTAAAAAGAAACAGAGGAGAAGAAAAAAAAAGACAAGAGGGAAAAATAAGTAAGTAGAGAAGAAGGCAAAACAAAGACAAAGGAAACAAGAATTAAAACTAATTTTTTAAAAAATTTAAAATGAAAAATCTGGTGGTAGTTGGTAATTTTTGCAAAAAAAAAAAGCCAACAACTGTGAGATAATTAGAAAGTAAATCAAGTTTTAAAAATAGTGACTCTAATTTAGGAAAGGGCAAAGACCCAAAACCTGCTAATATAGCCATAGTGTTGAGATGACTTGGCCATGTGCCAATCATTTCTGCAAAGATACATGAGTGTAACGTTAGTCATGCACATAGCATTCGCTAAAATTGATAGGAAAGCCTTGAAACTGTCACCCACTGTGAAAATGCACTGTTTTAGATCAGAGGGATGTGAGAGCAAAGCCATCATTAGACAAGTTATGATCACATTTCCTCTTATTCTAAAAGGTCAGTGGCAGTGCATCTACTGAGAACAGGGACAAATTCAGATTATTAAATACAAGTTTTCTTTGAGTATCCCCTCAGTTCCTCATCATTCGTATTTGTCTTGTAAATAGACAGTGAGGACTTGTAAACTCACCGTATTAGCATATGTGTAAGAAACATTTTCTGCAATCATCTCGACACCGTCTGGAGCTCCTTTCCCCCAGTGTGGCTTTTGTTTCCTTTGAAGGAAAAAACATTTTTGAGGTGTTTTTCCAAAAACAATGTGAAATAATGTTAGCCCTCTTTGCACAGATTGGCCAGAGTAAATTTTGTAAAATGGTTGTTTGTTTCCATAGATTTACTGGGCTAAAAAATTAATGCTATGTTAAAACATTTTTATTTTCCTTGTTAATAGTTTGCAAATTTACTGTAAACATTAAAAAATAATACCCAGTGCACAACTGATATTGATACAGTATCACCAGTTTTCTTTAATTCCTACTAAATTTATAAACTATTTCATTTGTCATGACTTGAAAAAATAAAAAACAGTTATAAATTTTGACTTAATATTCCCTCAAATGTGCCTGTTTAGGCATCACAACTATTTGATAACACTTAGCAATGAGAAATTCCCTGAGAAATTTATTATTCTTGGCTATTTAGGTTACCTTCTAGATTTTGGTCCAACACTAGTGTACTTCTGTACTTTATAGGGAATCTGGAAGAAAAGGGAATCTGTCTTTAGTGATGGTCAAAGTCACCACTGTGAATTTACAAGCCTGCTGTAGCAAGGAGTCAGAGTCCAGTTACAACTCTATGACATACAAACTATACTGTTTTCTTTTCCAATGTTTGAGTTAGTGTTTAACATGGGAAACTCAATCATTCACTACTGAAAATTGTTACTAAAGATAAAGGAAGCAAACTAAAATATAAAAAATTTAAAAACGTAAGTTAATAAAATATAAATGCTTTAAATGCTCAGTTAACCTAAGTCACTGGAAATGTGATTCTCTTCCAGTATGTCTGCTTGTCTGAGACAGTTATTACTTTTATACATTTAATAATGGAGATGTGAAGAAAGCAATAATCCCTAAGTGTTACAAAGAGGTAAATAGGAGGTGTTTTAATATCTTTATGAAATTCTGTACTGACAATTATATCACATGTCATTTAAACGAAAAAAGTGTTCTTTTAATTTCAAGTGACTCTCATTTAATCAGCAAAGCTTTCCTGGTAAAATCTCTTCTTATAAAATGTTTGATGTCCATTAATTGAACTGAGTGTCTAAAAGAAATACCATATTATTCAATATTATAAAGATTAAGAGTCAAATTTCTCCAAATCATTTCCAGTTAGTGAGGCAGTAAAATATGAGATGCCTGCCCTCTATATTTGTCCCTTATCCAGTGATTTAAAGGCAATAAATTTCACATGAGATATGAAAACTTTATGTAGTAAAAAAATGCTCAACATAATGTTTTATATATTTTAATGTCTTATATATTATTATTGTTTCTTGAGCATAAATCTAAATTTTCTATTCGCCTTTCTTTATAGAGATACATTTTTAAGAAAATAATATTTAACACATAACTAAGTTATTTCAGTAATATTACTGAAAATAATTTTAAAAACAATGAGGCAATTATTACTGATTAATTGCTATATAATACCATTTGTTCTATCTTCCCATTAAAAGAAAACATGGAAGGAAAAAATTCAAAACTTCAAGTTGCCAAGTGGTGTATAGAAAGATATTTGATATAACTACTTTCCCGTTTCACATACTGTAATTTGTCATTGTTTTCTCATGCAAATGAAATAAAACACTCTTGGTAAAAAGCTGAATTTCTGTAGGAACATGTAAGAATGTCAGTAAGAAAACAATGATAAAATGAATCCTTAGTAACATTCAAAGATGTCAATTTCTTGTGGTAATATATTTGGTGCTATATATTTATGGGACAAATCAACCAAGAGTCAGTAAGGGAAACCAAAAACAGATTAAATATTTGGTAGAAGAGATTTAATGGAAGAAACCTCATACATTATTTTGTAACATGTGTCTCGGACATCTCTAGAAGGGACCTTGCCTGGCTGCTGCTGGTACAGGGCTGAAGGAGGAGAAATGGATAACTGAAAGTTGATGACCTTGGTCACAGAAATTCTTCAAAAGCTCGAGTCTGTAACACCGTATCACCAGTAGAAAGTATTGAGGCAGAACTCTGCCACTGGGCAAAGTATAACATACAACATTCCAACAGATAAGTCAGTAGCATTACCATATGCCAGCAGTGAATCTTCTAAAAAGCAATCAAATGAGCAATATCCTTTCTAATAGCTAATAAGATGAAATACCTAGGAATATACTTAACCAAGGTGACAAAAATCTCTGCAATGATAACTGTAAAGCACTGAAGAAAGATGTTGAACGGTGCACAAAAACTGGAAAGATACCCAGTGCTTATGGATTGAAAGATCAGTGCTGTTAAACTGTCCATACTAACCAAAGTGATTTACAGATTTTGTGTGATTCCTACTAAAATGTCAATGAATTTCCTACACAAACAGAAAAAAAACCTCAAAACTTATATTACATCACAACAAAGCCAAAATAGGTAAAACATTTTAAGCAGAAATCACAAAGCACAAGGAATTATGCTACCTGGCTTCAAACCCATACTTCAAAGCTGTAATCTTCAAAACTGTCTGGTATTTGCATAAAACCAAACAAATCAACTAAAGGAGTAAATTAAAGAACCTAGACAGAAATGTACACATCTATAATAATTTTTTTGGATTGGGGATCAAACTCATGACCTTGCACTTGCCAAGCAAGTGTTTATGCCACTGAGCTAATTACTCATCCAAAATTATTAAAGGACAACCATTTTAATTAAAGGTTTGAGAAAATTGCATATCCACATGCAAGAGATTAAGGCTAGACTCCCATCTCTCATCAGTTGCAGAAATAGACATATGCACTCACATTAAACTAAAAGCTCTACACACACACACACACACACATACACACAACCCATTAAATGGAGTGCATAGACAACCTAGAGAATCTGAGACAATATTTGCGATATATGCATCTGACAAATGCTTGGAAATCAGAATATGTAAGAAACTTTTAAAACTCAGCAACACAAAACAACAGGATTTAAAATGAGTATTAGATCTAAATAGACGAATTACAGGAAAGCAACATACAAAGGACCAATAGTTATATGAAAAATAATGTCACTAATCATTAGAGAAATGGAAATGAAAGTAAAAGCCATCATCACCCCAGGAAGAATGGCTGATATAAAAAGTATCAAGTAACAAGTGTTGTGCAGTACAAGGGAAAAAAGTTACCTTGCATACTATTGGTGGGAATGTAAGTCTAGCTACTGTGGAACACAAAAAAGAGGTTCTCAAACAATTAAAAACAGAATGCCAAAGGATCAGTGGTCCCACTACTGGGTTTGTATTCAAAGGAAAGGAAATCGTGTGTTGAAGACAAAGCTACACACTGATTTTTATTGCAGAATTTTTCACAAGAGCCAAGAACTTCAAGCAAATTCAGTGCCTAGCAACTGCTGAATGGATGAAGAAAATATGGTGAACATAAAAGATGGAATGCTATTCAGCCAGAAAAGGAGTGAAATTCTGTCATTCACCACAACCTCGAAGAAACTTGCGATGTTAAGTGCGAGGAATTAAGCACTTAGAAAATGCATGATTTCACTGCCACAGCTCTGAAAAACTTGATCTCCTAAAAGTGGAGGGTAAAATGCATTTACTGAAAAGTTCAGTGAAGAAGGGTTAATCAGTGGGTACTAAGTCACAGCTGCACCGTGAAATTCAGGTGTGGCTGTGAATTCAGGTGTGGCTTCAAAAAACCAGAAGAAAGGATTTTGAAAAAATTTGTAGCATGTGATAAGTCAACTGTGCTGTCAGTCAGAGTAAGAAGCACCCAGCTGCTTTGGCCCAGTAGTTCTGGGCATGTCTAAGTTATCACTTACTGAAGAGCAAGGCCCCCCTGGGTGTGGGTGGCACCAACAGCCTGGATGGAAACAGTGGGAAAGGAGGAGGAAGCCTCCCTTCGGTGCTCAGAGCAGCTCCTGGCTCGCCATCGCCTTGGAACCCCGTCTCCAGGCTCCAGTACCAACTCCTCGACCTTGTAGTACAGACTCTCTCACTGCAGACCCTCTGACTTCCGGACACAGACTCACACGAAATAAGGCAGCAAGTTTCAGGACTTCAGATTCTGACTGGGCCTTTCAGTTCTTCCGAGAGCTCTTTTGAATTCCTGTACTGCTTATTCTGCAGGTGGTCACAGTGAGACATACATGTTTTTATGATCAGCAATGATGAATTCATGTCACTGAGAACTGATACTTCAGGAGACATGTATGTTTAACCTGATTAAACATTTCCTTCTCTTTCTCTCCCCCACTTCTCTCACACATATAGTACATATATATTTATTTTAAACACTTCATGTTAAAAAATATGTTAACATTTTATGTTATGTGTTTCTGTTCAAAATTTTAAAACTAGAAAAATAGCTAAATGAAAATAATTAGCACATCATATATATTTTCTCCATTCAAATGGACACCCTACTATATCTGCAATTAACTTTATATAAGGGCCCTTAAGTGAATGAATTAAAAAGGTCTTTTGTAGTAAATTTCAGATGCCCAAGGGGCATTTTGGGGATTGATACTTGGGGATAGAATATAATTCTTTAGACACCTTTCACAATGCTCCTAATTGGCTAAGTGTATGATATTTTTCTCCCACCAAAATGCAAGATTTATGGGATCCTAACATTTCTGGTACATAGGATGTCTGTGATATGCTAAATGCTCATGAAGGGGGAGTAAAATAAGAACAGAAATTGATTTGGAATGTCATCTGGGATTTTGAGATAAAATTATATCTTTTCATAAAATTAAGCAATTAGTTTTCTTCCTATCTCCTAGTATCTGTTACACATTTTGTTCTTTATTTACCCTTTCAGTTTCTCCCACCACAGAAACAATGTGATACTTCAACATGTATGTTCATTTATTTTACTTAAGAGTACAAAATACATAACGCATTACAGGAAATAGGAAGAAAGCATCCTAATGGGAAGGGGAATGGGAAATGGAGGAGGAAGGAAGGGAAGAAAGAGAATGGAAGGAAGAAAATGGAAACAAAGTTTCTGTAAACAAGGAGAGGAAGAAGAGTTGAAGGAAGGAAAGGGAGCTGGGGAATAAAGAAGTATCAAGTGTCACTCACAGGTACCGATAGAATTAATAAAAAAGATTAAGCAATTAAATTTTTTGCCATTGTTTCCAAAGTTCAGCTTCTAACTGAAATGAGAGAAAGGCTCTCTCAATTAAATGTCGAGACAATTTAAAAGAATCTCAATCAATATTAAACCAAAATGAAAAGACTAAGGACAAAAGAATGTAGAACATTTTTCTGTTTATTATTCTTGATAGTACAACATTGAAAACCCAATGATTTATTTTAAATTTAGTGACAGAATCCTTTACCTATGTGTATCCACCCACGCAGGCAACTTGAAAAACATTTACTGTAAAGGATAATTAGCATATTGTTACTTTTCTCCAAAGCAGTCAACAGTTTTCATTTTTCCCCTTTCATTACATTTGACTTCTTAAATCACTCTGCAAAGGAAATTTCATGCATACTGCCACATTTTCCACTTTTAACTGAACATCGTTGCCACGAAATTTCTCTTCATTGTTATACTACTGGGACTTGATTCAGCTGTAATCATGAAATCATCAAGTCTAAGCTTGAAGCTAAATTACTTGTCTTGAACTTTAGAGCTGTATTTTCAAATGAGGTTCTGAAAGCCTCAACTGGGAATTCTGTTTTCATCTTATTAAACTAAAATTGATATGAGTGGAGAAAACAATCTGAAGGAAGTTCATTTTCTTCCTTGCCTCTGTTGTTCAGATATTTTGACTTTTTGATAATAAGATCAACCATAATTACATTATATGAAGATCATAGTCATGTAGTTTGTAAATTTTATACTTGAGGTTGACTCTGTCCTTTGCTCACATAGGATATGATATCTGAGGTAGCACTGGAAGTATTTGATTTTCTGTGGCTGGATAATTATTCTAAAATAGCTTGTTACATGTATTCACTGGGTTCACAGATTCTGTAATTCAGAAATTTATAAATCCACAGTAGAGAAAGATGTCTCTAACCCACTAGATCTAGGACTCAAACGGTACATTCATCCTGCTTGAGCTTGAGAGCTGGTGTCCCAGGGCATCCCCACGTTGATCTGGACCATCCAAGAGCTGTCTCCAAATGACAACACGGGGAATCGGTCTGTCCTGCATATAAGCACAGATCTCATAAATTAATGGAGAAGTGCTGAAATCATAACCAAGAAGAGAATATAAAAGATTATCTGTGGAAGTTATTAATAACACCGTTTTGTTAGATGGGAAAACTATGATTTACAGATGTTAAGAAAGTTTCCAATATAATCATATTAATTTTGTTTGTGAGATACTTGAAAAATCTCAGCACCGTGTGCCATATGAAGTTCTGGTTAAGACAAAAATCCAGTCTACAGGGAGTTTAACATGCAGTGCAAAAATTAAACTGTTTAAATTGTAAAATAAATTGTTTTAAAGTAGAAATACTGAAACCCATTTCTAGGTGGACAGGGTTTCTGATTTAGTGTGCCGGATCCAGGAAAGAAGTGGTGGAGCTGGTCCCAAAAACAAAGGTGAAAAAGAAGTGGACTCTGAAATGCTTGATTGTTTAAGTGAGGTGACAACAATCTGATGCAAGTGTGTACTGACAAGGCTCCTTACACCAAGAGAGTTCTCAGAAGAAGAGGCAAGAGGAAGCTGTGATCAGAAGTACCACAGTTTTTTAAACTCTGTTCTGAAAACGTTTATTTTCTTCTCTGTAAAGTTTGTATGCTTATAGATAAGACAAACAGTTTAAAATAGTGTGTTTAACTAGTTACTTTGGGAGTGATGTCTATATTAGATTCATATTCAACTTTGTCCCCAAGAATGCTTTATGGGAGAGACATACTTTTTATTGTAGCACATTCTGAAGCACACAGTGTTGTAGAAATAATGAGATATTCCTTCTGTCCATCGTACTCATGTCCTACTACACAAAACCTGAGAATTATCACAACATCCTGATTTATGCTTTAAATAAAATCCCAGTGGAATTCTGAGTCATGCTGCTTTAAACTTGGAATTTGGGAGACTTAGTATTTGTGCCACATTGAATTTTTATCTATCTCATGTCCTAGTGAGGAAAGAATATAATTACATAATACACTGCTTCTGAGGTAGAATTTTTCTTTTATACTTAATGTGATATATTCTATAGAAATATTTCTTAAAATGGAAACATCAAGAATTACCCTAATTTAAACATGTTACATAGTATTATAATTTTAAAAATATATTCTACTGTTATTTTAACTAGGATATGCATGCCATTATTTGTGTAGATTTTGTTTGAAATTTACTTTTAGTTTCTTATTACAGTGAAAATACTTAGATACTTTGGTAAAAATACTTCCAGTCTACTTTATTCATCATAAAGGACTCTCAGTGTTAAAGGAATTGTCAACTTACTTGAAGATTTGATAGAATTTCTTGTGAAAGTCATAAAGTCTAGAATTTATTTAAGAAGAAAGTTTCTGACCAATAGATCACTGCTTTATGTTTTTCAGGCTTATTCATCTACTAAATTTCTTAATGTTTCCTTAAACTAGTAAGATTGATCCACATAAGCCATTGTTTTATTAGAATAACAGTTTACTAGCAGATAATAAGATCTCAACACATACACAGGCTCTTATATAATTGGCAAAACAGACATACCTTTTTAGACCAAAAAAAAAAAATTGTTCAACAAGTTTCCTTCAATAGACTGTAATGCTTCAATGACTCACCCTTGTCCCATAGAGTAGTCAAGCAATGTTTTATGATTAATGGCAAAACACTTGCTTTAAAACAAGAACTACTTGATTCTATGTTTCCTATTTTAGGGGTAACTGATACAGCAGGGAAGAGAACTTCCCCAAAGTAAGTTTATTAAAGCTTCAGACAGAAACTTAGTAGCCAATCTGCAAATGTGATATAAATAACATCTTTAATAAAGTTTATTTGTTGACCTTTGTTATATAGTCTTTGGAATTCAGTATTGTTCTTCCTATTCTATACTAAGTTAAAAAATAAAATACATACCAAAGAATCTACTAAGTTAGTATGATGCCTGTCTCTAATGTATTTAACATGCTTAAAATTTCAGCTGTTAAGTAAAATTTTTTTAAAAAAGAGTATTTATCAGGATAAAAAATTATCTTATAAAAATACATCTTCCTTGTTCCTGTATTCCTGTTACTAATTTTTTAAAACCTTAAAAAATTGCAGTATTTCAATAGTATTGTGCTTTAATACATAGGCTGTAATAACAAAGCAGATGGTATTGTATGCTATTTGTGCTATTCCACTATAATTTTTATAATTAGCACCTAAATTTGATTCATGATTATCTAAAAATATTATACATGGGTGAGGATGGCAAATTAGTTCAGAGTCTAACAGCTTGCTAGATCTCACTTCATCCTTTTTACAGTTTTTAAGCTACGTTTTCAATAAGGCATCACTAGAATAAGTCAAAATTTAAGTAGAGAAAAACACTAACAACAGAAAAAGTGCACAAAACCTAAATCCTATTATTGGGTTTTTATCATTATACGGTGAAGTTTTTCTTTCTCTAAGCTGACCTAGAGCATCTCTGCCTCCTACTCAGCCTTCAGTTCAACACTCTCTACAAAGCACCTCCTTCAGGGCCCCAGCACATTACATATTTGGCACTTGACTCCTGGAGGGGCCCACAGAACTACCTGAGGTAACATCTATGTTGATGCAAAGAACCTACAGTTCTAGTAACAGGGAAACAACAAGGGTTGCAGACTCTGAATTCATTATTGCAACTCAGAGACTCAATTTAAGTTCCCAAGAAATGCATGTATCCCTTTTCTTACTATTATAAGATTGGGTCTGACTTTGACAATGTGCTCATAAGTGACAAATCACTAAGAGAACAACCTTGAGCTTTACTGGTCTTGTTAAAGTGTCATCATTAGCATTAGAATACGCTAATGAACACATCTATCACCCCCATACATTTTTAAAATTCACCATTTACCACTCTGTAAATTTAATAACCAAGTTTGGTATCAATGGTTGCTATTTAAAAGCTAAATCAGACTGTCTAAATCATACCTGGTTTTCCTTAGAAAAGATCAAGTGAAATTTAAGGAAGAGCCATTAATCCAATGCAGGGCAACCCTGGTTTTTGCCACAACCTGACCAAGTGCTTCTCAGCCTTCAGCTTTGGTGAATCTGTGACTCTTGCAGTCTGGAAACATAAATGTGCTCACAGAGATCTGCTTCCTAAAATTGATCTCACTGCTATGGAGCCAGGAACTGGCTCCTATTTATCTGGATCCTTTTCTTTTCTCCTTTCACTGGCCAGATACCGTCTTTACAGTGATCTATTCCTTTCACTCTTCTACCATGTTTTCCTTGCACACCCCTAATTGTACTGGCTTGCTCCATCCCTGCTGTTCTAACAAATTTAAAAGTTTGTAAGAGACCTTTAACTATCAAAGGTACACATTACATTTCAATTAAATGAAAACCATTTTAAGACATTCTGAATTCTATATATTTATCAATAACCAGTAAAGAAAATGCTTCATTCAGACTTTCATCTTTAGAATAATCAAGATGTTCTTTATCAATATAGTGTTTAAAGTATCAAGAAAAAGAACAAAAACATTGATTTTGGTGGTGGCATCAAATATGATTTTAAAGGTTTGGTTGCTTTAAATTATCAACAATCAAAACATTTTAAAAGCTAAGTGTGACAGCATATACCTGAGATACCAAAAGATGCACTGTTTTTCAGCTGCTTGGTAGGCTAAGGTGGATTCACGATTTTGAGGCCAGCCTGGGCAATTCTGTGGGCCCTGTCTCAAAGGCCAAGGATGTAGCTCAGTGGGAGAGAGCCTACCAAATATGTGCAAAGTACTGGGTTCAATGCCCAGTACCACACAGACACATACACACCTCAAAAGTAAAGTGCAAATAGAGGCAGAATGCAATTCAAGCAGAGAGGATGAAATGTAAATTCTAATGAAACTTAAAAAGGCTTTTACAAACTGGGTGTGGTGGTCCACACCTACAATCTCAGTACTTGGGAGGTTAAAGTAGGAGGATTGCTGCAAGTTCAAGGTTAGCCTGAACTACACAGAGAGACTCTGCCTCAAAACACAAACAAAAAAATGTTTTTACAAATGGCTACTAAAATCAGAATCTCATTTGAGTAGGATAGCTATGATGGAAATATCAGGTAAAGGGTGGACCTTATTATCCACCCAAGAAATTGTCCAAATACTGCCTGGCCTGAAATTCTTTTGCTATGGTGATGTTGGATATGCTGTAGAGTGTTCTTAAACATGTACATGTACGTATTACTCTTTCAGTTATCAGATATCTACAGTAGTCTCAACTCAAGCCTGGGTGGGGGAAAAGGAAAGGAATGAAAATCAAGATACTGTGGTTTATAACTAATATTCTTAAGACTCAACAAAAATGGCAAACATTAGAAACAAACTATAAAGCACAAATATAAGTAGCATTGATATTTTTGAAATTTAAAAATTCTAGGCCTAAATAGTAAAAGGATGTCAGAATTCAGGACAATACTGCATATAATCATAACATCAATTATCTAGAAGTTAGAAATCCAGAAAGTTTTGCTGGAATAATGGGTATTTCCCATGTAAGCAAATAGGAGAGATCTACCAACAGAAAATCAGCACTGGCAGTTTGCAGAGCTAACAAAAGCATATATACATATATATTAAATGTGTGCATATTTAGTATACCCTACATATAGGGGTTATTATATTTAAAATTGCTTAGAATACAAGAACAGGCTTAAAAAATGAGTTTGCACTTTGGCAATCATTATTTTGTTTGTTTTAAAAGACCTGTCTAGATGTTTCATTCTTTAATAAATGAGTCCATTACTCTTTGTAGAACATGTTTGTTTGCTTTTTGCCTGTCAAAGTCCAAATATGAAACTATAAGCTTTCAAGGTTTGTTATTCTTATTTTACCAAAGAAACAACCAGTTGCCAATTACCACAAATACGCCCACAGAACTTGGATTTTAGGAATGTGATGCTTCCATGTCTTCTTAATAACAGCTCTAGGCAACGTGAAGAGTTAAAAGCTGTCCTTATCATCATTTACTGGACATCAGTAGGGTGCACAGCTTTAGGTATCAGCATTGTTTTCAGTAAAACATCTAAAAATTACTGATGCCCTTTTGGAAGTACTTTATGACTTCTGTGCATTTTTTCCCATGAAAAGCAGCTTCTGTATGAGAAAACCTATCAGTTGTCAAAGACTCTTATTAAAATGCCATGGGAACTGGCAGAGGTTGGAGTGCATACAATTTACTGCCTAGTAACCTAGTTCTTACAGGAAATGAAAACCATTTCTTCCTTACAGAGTGCCCTTGGTAATTTGCCTCAAGCCTATTTAAAGGGCTGCTCAAAATTACTGAGTCAGCACCCTGCTTTGGTAACTGTCACTGATAGCAGAAATGCTAGTTTGGCGAGACTCAATGGGACAACACAGTGCTATAACTGACAGCTAAAACAGGTCACGAGGGTGACAGTGCTTGTCTCAGAAACAAGAACAAACAGCGATTATGAAAAGAGGGAGGACTGCCGTTGTGTTTTCTGATTTTTGAAGAACTCTTTGCTTACTTACTTGCCTTAAAAAAAGTATAACTGAAACATCCACTTTATCATAAACGGTGCTTTTAATGTCAGGCTGGCTGTCATACAGGTGTCACCAACCTGCCAGCCATCAGACTGTGTCCATGGTTCCCCGTCTTAAGGAGAGGAGGAATGGAATGATTTCTTACTCAAAACACAAGAGCCCTACTGCTGTTGGGGAGCAAGGACTGGAGATAGAGAAGCACACAGCTAACCTGTACAGGTAGGACTTCATGTTCCAAAAGCCTCTTAACCTGCTGATATAAGAGACGCAAGTGCAATATTTTCCCTCCCTTTCCAGTCAGGCAAAGGTTCCAGTGATTCTAAAGCAAATCCCAACTTCACTCCTTTACATCCTGCAGGTGGAAAAGTCCAAATGTAGGCACTAAAACAAGGTGGTAATTAAGCTGGGGGGCTAATTTACAATTCAATTCACTAGTTATAACATCCCAAGAATACTTCACAGATGCAAGAAAGCTTGAAACCACATTTTTACAGCTTTTATAAGCTTTGCTGCATTTGCAAATATGAAAAGACAATAACCTCCCAAGGAAGAAAAATATTGCATACTTGAAATTTTAAAATATTGAGACATCTCTCTTTTCATTTGCCTTCTCAATCACTGGAAAGACTCAGATCATTGAGAACACACGTTCCTTTCTGGTTCTGAGATTCTGCTGCAAAACCCACTGCTTCATACATGCTATAGAAGAGAGGGTTTTGTCCTTTCTTTCTGCAATATTGTCCTCTGATCAGGGAATCTCTCACAGATGGATTGCACAGAGCCAGCAGAACCTGAATGCAATGGTTTCATAATCTCTGCGAACTTCTTTCAGTGTATGGATCCCTGCTATATCTAAAAATTTTATCGCACTGCAGCCAATAAGTACAGGATGCAGCTCCAAAGGGTCATGGGAAAGTTGCAATGAAACATCATCCTGGATCCCAATGAGAGTCACTCTTTGCTCTTTGAGCTTTCTCTTGGCTAACTTCTTCTGAGCTGCTTTTACCAAAACTGGGTTTAGAGTATTTTTATACAAAGCAGATTTAAAGCATTCTTTGTTTATGTAGAAGAGAGGGGATGTGAAGCAGACAATCTTGATGCCTGACTTGGTCTGAAGGTTCTTGTAAGCAGATAGGGATTCAAAGATTTCAGACTCTTTCACCAAGCCACGCAATGAAATCATTGGCTTCTGAGTTTGGAGGATAACACAAAACATAAAAAAACAAACCCCAATAAACAGGCCTACTTCAGTGCTTATCAGAGCAGAGGACAACATGGTAACAAACCAGATAAGTGTATCCATTCTGCTAATCCTCCACATATTGGACAGACCTCTGAATTAACGAAGAGCTCCCCAGAGATTTACAACAGTAATCACACCAAGGACACATTTCTGCAGGAAAAAGAATAAAGGAGCTATTACTAGGAGAACCAACAAAAGAATCAGGGCTGTAATCACAGCAGAAACCTGAGTTTGACAGCCTGTTGATTCTTTAAACAGTGTCTTTGTGAGAGGTGCACTTGTAGGAAGGGATGATACTGCAAAAGCCAATGGCATGCATCTCCTCATGCTTTGGTTATGTAGCTATGTTTCTTGGTCAAAATCTCAGAAAGTGATGCAGTGCTAGCAAAGCCAGTGACAGAAAGAGCTATTGCATCCACAGCCATACTAGGCACTAGGCTCCATTCTGGGGCTTTGGGTGGCAATAAACCAGTGGGAATATGGCCAGCAACATTGGACTTGTAATTCTGCTCTAGTTTTCCAAAATGAGAGTCCAGTGTGGCTGCCACAAGAACAACAAGTTCAGTGGGAACTGGTGCCTTGAGTTTGGATTTGAAGCACTCATTGAGTTCTTTGGCTGCCACAAAAGGATCAAAAGGCACAAAAGGCTGGTGATGAGATCACAGATATTGGTCCATGGATGTTTTGGAAGATATGTGTCCAGGTAGTGATGAGTGAGCCCACGCCACGACTCCATGGAAGGCTGAGTCCAAGAAGATACTTGGCCTGAGATGTGAGAAGAGTGAAGGAGGCACCAGTGACAAATCCACTCAGCAAGGCATCTGAGAGGTAGACAGAAAAACAAAGCCCACCTGAAAGAAGCCCGTCACGGCCTGATAAACTCCAGCCATGAAGTTACAGTGGGTCCAATTTTCACTGCATAGCAGCTTTTGTCACATGTCCCTTCTGATGGGTAGTTTACTAACGAGCTTCCATTTGAAGCCACTCCTAAAGAAGGAGGAACGTGGGCAGTGCCACAGCCAGCTTTGTGCACTTCTCAGTCAACTACCTCACCGACCATAAGGTACAGAATTCCACAGATGCCCACAGAGATGTGAGGAGAAGCACAAACAGAACGTAAATGATGCTGGCAAAAAAAGATGTGCACTGACCATAGATAGGATCTTGCCCAGCCAAGAGGGAATAAGCAAGGGACTGGAGAAGCAATAAGATACCCACAGTCAAACCAGACGTCACAGCTCCTAAAGTGTTTTTCTTTAGATCCTACTTTGGGAGCCACGGTAAAACCCAAAAGAAACCAAAATTCATATTTTTACTCTGGCACTTCTTCTGTAGCTTTTTGATGAAAACTGCTTAATGTTAGTATCTGGTTTCTCTTGAGGCTCCGAATAGATCCTAGGATAAGATCTGCGTTGATCACTGGATTCGGCTTGCTGGAAGTCAGTACTTCATTCCTTTTGTGTCTCCTGAGAGGCCCCAGATGGAAGGCTGTCATTTCCTTCCGCTGAGTCCCTTGGAGAAAGGTCACGCTGCTCCTGACTTTCTGAAGACATTTCTGGAGACAGCCGGTTCGGCTTCTTGGAGAATCAGCAGGTGTGTTCCGGAAGTCAGACACATCTCTATGCAGACCCCAGCTACATGGAACCACGTGAAAACTTTTCAGCATAAATTTCTGACCACTTGGGTCCAGCCCACCCCACCAGGTCCTCCCCAAGTCCTCCGCGATAGACCCACAGAACAGACACTGTGACTCAGACAGAGGCGTCCGGCTCCACGCAGGCTTCTCTTTAACCATCCTGTCCCTTCCCCGCCCATGACCCAGGCCCTCCCCATCACGCGGGGTCGGACCCAACTGCACCGAGAGGGCGCGGCCTAAAGGTGGGCACAACCCTACTTAAGACATTTTTTTTTGCTGAGTATATAGGAAGAATACAAGTTTCATTCAAATCACATATTTAGAAATAGGCAAAAAAAAATTTATCATAGAAGAACACTGAGAATGGATGCTTTTTCAGAAATAATTGGAATGAAATATTTGAGAAAATAAAACTGATTTTCCTCCCAAGTTTTGTGCAAAATAATTGGTTATATCAGTGAATCAAAATAAAGAACAGAAAAACAACAAGTACCTGTGATCATGTCATTCGCACAAGAAACAGGATGGGGCTCACCATGTGAGCTACCTCCAAACCCTTTCTGGATGGGCGTCTGCTAAGTGTTGGCCACTGTAAGGAAACAGTAGGAGAATTTCTGGCAACACTACCTTGCTTGACTGGGCTTAGAAGACAGATATATCATAATATCCACTTCCATTTAAGTCGGTTTCTGAAAATGGAGTTGAGAATCTAGCATTTTCATAAAATTAGAGGATTGTCTTTTTACTCTACAGGCATCTAGGGCTGGGGAGGTAGAAAGCTCTCAAGTGGCTGTAGGAAATGCTGAGTGCACAGGTGAGAGCTGAACAGGACCACAGTTCCCAGGAAGCCCAGATGGGTGCCTGTAAGGGCTAAGAGAAATGCCAGGGACTGAGCAGGATGCTACGGAGCTGGAGTATCAGCGGTGAATATTCCATATATGTGTCTCCATTTTTCTAAGAAGAACGTTTTCCCTGATGTTCAAAGTTGTCCTTCAAGTATGTTTTTGTGTGTTCAATTGTGATTGGAACCCAGTGTCCTATATAAGACCCAGTCTCTGCTGCACAAGTGTGGGACAGTTTCCCATCCAGCAGTGAACTTACTTACAGCAAATGGGGGCACATCAGAGTAAGGCATGAAGAGATGCAGACATTTCCTGAGGAGATGGGGAAGAGCTGTGTTCAAATATGATTTGTGGAATTGTCAGACAAAGAAAAAAGCCCTCCTGAATCTGGTGAGATTTAATGGATAACAGCTTCAGGTTTTTATTTTTGTTTTTTTCACTTGGTTTGGCTTGTTGGTTGTTCATGTTACTTTTTTTGTGTTAGTTCAGTGAACCAATACTTTGTGAAGAAAACGATAGCAGTTTTGAAGAAATCAATTTGCAAAGTCATAGAATTATCAGGGAAAAGGGAACTTTGATATGTCTGACTGTAAAAAGTAGTAGGAAAGCATTCAATACAGTGTTCTACTATCACCAGCACCATTATTATTGCTGATAACTATACAGGACATCAAGTTAGGAAGCAGCAGTCTACAGGGTAGTGGTCCAGTCCTAGTGAGCAACCTGTGTGTCACATTTAACAGTGAGGCATTGGTGCTAGAGGACTGAAGTCTCTGTGAAAGAGGAATGCCTGGAAAGTGCTCCACCAAGTTTGCAAATAGAACAGCCCCAAGAAAAACAAAATAAAACAGTATGTTTTCTTTTAAAACAGGATTGACAGTGGCACTCTTTGTTAATGCTAAAGCTTACAATCCCCCTTTCTTTCTCTTTCTCCTGAGAATGAATTGATTAACCCTTACTGCGTACCTTACAACAATATATAAAGACACCGAGATAAAGTTTGGTGCAGTTCTTTCAGCTTGCCTATTCTGCCTGCCCTGAGAGTGTGCTTTTGTTTTCCCTAATTGCTTGTACATCACTGTATTCATCTATTAAATTTCCCCTGGTAATTTATTCCAGTGCATGCTTGATTTTCAGTTCTTTTGTTGGAGGAATGAAGAAATGTCCAGACTGAGCTAAGTCTATGGCCTTTTCTTGGTGGAAACATTTGGTTACCAGTAATGGTAACATTACTGATGGCATTTTGTTTGGTTCTGCTCCCTAATGAATCAGAATTGTTTCAAGCACATTCTAAACTTTTTAAATCACATGGTGTTTTTAGATGGTTACAAAGCAGACCTGAACAAGTTTCTTTGGTCTATGTGAGTGCATGGTCTTGTAGGTGTCACGTCGTTAAGAGAGCCCCACAGCCAGGGCGAGAGGTTGACAGATATTTTTTAGTACACCAAGATACTTGTTCACTTTTTCAGGATTTCCAACCTCTCAAAAGCATCTTAGAGCCTTGCACAAGTAATTCTAGGAAATGATACATTTCTTAAATCAAGACAAGCTAATGTGACTATGGTTTCAGAAATAAACCAATGAGATAGCACCTGATCATTTTGTTATTACTAATATGTTATTACAAAAGTTATATATATATATGATAATTAGGCACATATTATTCACTCAAAGAGATAAATAAATAGAAAAATTTCTCACTTATTAACATGTTTTTATTTCTTTAGCATGTACAGATTTGCTGCAGTTATTTTAAGGACTGCACAGGGATTAACATCAACAGCTACATTGTCTAAGCTGATTGCTGTTCCCTTCTGTAAATATGCTGCAGGGTTTTGAGACTATTCTGGACAATCCTTCTTAGTCTACTTTTATGTATGCAATTCTGTTACTTAATAGTCACTCCGTCTTGAAATACTTCTTTAGTGTGTATTTTATCTGTTCCCCTCTTTTTGATTGCTACCCTTGTAATACAATGACTTTCATTGTCATTTCTATTCCAATGTTTCCAAAATTTTAATTTCCAGTGCTAATATTTCTACTGTGCTCTAGACCATATATCAGTGTCCATTAGGATTCTCAAAAATTTCACACATAAAAAAAGAATTTTCATCTTTGTTGCAAATAGGAAGTCCAACTAACCTCTGAAAATTCAATGTTTGAGGCTGCTGAAATAGACTGAAAATAAATAGATGAGTAATAGAAAAGTATACAAATTTACTAATGTTCACATGTCCAAAGGAGTCATGTAAAATATGAAAACTCAAAGAGCCAGGTGGTTTGAGGTTAAATGTAGTCTAAAATAAAACCCATACCGAGAAATAGGAGCTAAACAACACCAAGTTAGCGCTTGCTTACCTTCCAGACCCTATCTCATGGAACTTTCTTCCAAAACTGTGAACTGTCTTGTTTGCCTAGTTTATTCCTCTCATTAAAGATGCAATGGCTAAAAACCACATTTCCCAGACTCTCAGCTTTTTTTTTCTGGATAAATGCATAGACTTCTTAGTAGAAAAAAATGAATAGGTAGATGAGCATCTTCCTGCCAATTGGCCTTTTTCTTCTGTTAAGCAAGTTTGAGGTCATGAAGGATTCTCCCAAGATGTTAAGGGTCCTGTTTCCTGGAGGCAGACAGGCAGGTGTCTGCCAAATTTTGCTTTCCAGTAGCCAAATTTTGCTTTCCAGAGCCTGATCTTTAGCTTTGTGAGGGTAGATCACCAGAAGCTGATAACTTACCTTGATGTGCTGCCTAGGAGCTTTGGCAGCATGAAATGGAACTCAGGAAATGGAATGGCAGTCTCGAAGCTCACAGCTCCTTTTGCAGGTCAGTTTTCTGGAATGTTGATAGTCACTCCTGGAAAGTCAAATGAAGGCCTATTCTTCTGAAAATATTAAATTCCCTAATTATCCTTAAAATTCTGCTCATTGAAAAGATCAACAACAGTGGCTTTTACTGAAATAGAAAATGTACTGAAACAGATCAAACAGATCAATATACCTGCATAACTGTCTCTGAACTGGCTGTTATCTGGAACACCCTACACTCAAAGTTTGCAGAACTACTCTGGATCAGTCTTTTAGCTTTCAGCTGGATTATCATTTCCCTCAGAAAGTTTCTTTTGAGCTCCTAACAAAAGCTGTTCCTGTCACTGAACAAAGGCCCAATCTGCTCAATATCTGATAGAACCCGATTGATAAGAGATCAGCTCTGGGGGATTCTTTTTTGTAGTAAGTGTTTTTGCAACTTAAATTCATACATAAAAGGTATATATGCATCAAGGTGGCCACGTGTTATTTCAGTACATGCATAAGTTGTGTAATGTTTAAATAAATACAGCACTTCAACATATATAATTCCATGATGGTGAAAAAATTGATAAAAAATATTTTATCATACAATGTGAAATGAATTTCACAATGACAAAAATTATTTCATTAAAGTAACAGTTGTCAGTTCAAAATTCTTATTCGGTTTTTTTTTTGAAATATGCAGGATATTACTATATAAAGTCAACCTACTATTCAAATAGCAAAGTTGATTTTTTTCTGCTTATTTAACCATAATTTAGTACACATTCATAATCCTTTCTGCATCTTTCTTTTCCCTATATTTTCCCCAAGTTCTAGTAATGACTTGTTGATTCTAATTTCCAGGATCAACTTTTGGTATTTGACACATGAATTAGATCATGTGAAATTTGTCTTTATCCAACTGTTTAGTTTTACTTAACACTATCTTCATTTCTGACAAGATGTATATTTTGAAAATTTTTTCTCCCATTCTGTGGATTGTGTCTTCACTCTCATGACTGTTTCCTTTGCTGTACAAAAGGTTTTCAGTTTGATGAAATCTGATTTATCTACTTTTGCTTTTGTTTAGCGTGTATTTGGGCTTCTGTCCAAAAAGCCCTTGTGTATGCCAAATTCTGAAGTATTTACATGGGATCCTTGTGATCTGCCACTCATGAAGCCTCTGCCTCATAACCTAACTGCCTCTTCCAAAGCCCCATCTCCTAACATCTGGCCTCAAAACTGTGAGTTTTCACATCTGAAATTCTGGAGGACATGGACTATAGAAGCATCTCTGAGAAGAGTGTCTTTGTAAAGTTGGGCAGTCTCTATGTTTTACATAAGATTTTAGGGTAAAGAGTATTTACATGTTCTAACTTAATATTCACGATTAAATCCACTTTAAAAATATTATACCAATTTCTACTTCTATGAATAATATTTATGCACTTAAGTAACTTGAATCAAAGCTTAAGTACTATCATAATTTTAATTTAGTGTCAGCTTGAAAGATTAAAAAATGAATTATATTATAATACAATTTCTGTTATTAAATTATAAGTTAGGTTAAAGGTATGTTATGTTGATTAACACTTTGTAGTTATCTTTATAAATACATGTACTTTGACCATTTTCTATTTTTTATACAAATTCCTTGTTCATTAGCACAGTTAATATTTGTCACATATGTTTAAAATTTAAAATTAAACTTTTGATTTTGTTTTTATAGTATTTTACCATGTGACTGCTCTTAATATAGTATTTAGCAGTGAAATATCTTTCTTGTGTAGATTTTTGCCCAGTTCTTATTCCCCACACCAGTCTTTAGATTTCATTTCTGTGGTAGTTCTTTTGACTATCTTTCAGACTTAAGAGTATTTCTGCAATGATATAGGTGACTTCTTATGATCAAAACAATCTTTCTAGCATAAGCTGTGAATGAATCTTAAATGATTTCCCATTTTCTTCACCTATATTCCTCTCTTGTCCTCTTTCTACTTTTATTGTGATTGTCTACATCTCTTAAAGTCCAGTTTGATTATAAGTAACAGAGAGTAAAAAATACAGTAGTAAAAAGGATGTAAACAGTTATAAGCAGTCCAACGATAACAAGTACATGTACAACACAAAACCCTGGGGCAACCAGATTATATATGTAAAAATATGTCATATATTATGTGCTATGTATTATTGATACATAATTAATATGGATTATATAATTAATATAGTATAAATTGTGAAACTAGAATATTTAATAATATATGGTATATAATTGCACATAAGACATGATATACAGACATTTTCTCAGTTGTTAACATATTTTGAAGTTCTATGTTCACATTTATAGATTTGTGACAGTTATTTTAAGCACTGCATAGAAAGTTACCGCATGTTTTTATGCATCCTTCTTGAAATAATCTCTCATAATTGTGTCATGAAAGAAGGTGTGGGCAGATATTCATGTTCAAAGACCTGAAGTGATTAGACAGGAGTGGAGTTTAAGCATCAGCCCTCTCCAAAGGAGCGTTTGAAACCTGTTGCAGGGTAGTTTCGCTTTAGAAGCCCTTACACAGTATTTAGTAAGCTATCAGCATTTAGGAATTCTAAGAATTTTGCACTCTTGCTAGACATTCTCCTTGACATAAATGGAGAAAACAGAAACAATTAATTTCATCTGAATTAGTGGTTTTTATTTTGTCCTTTTCCCTTTTTTTCCTTTCTATTCAGCTTTTCTAAGATTTTCGACTCCTTTCTTCCCACCAAGGCCCAGGAGATATTCACTGGAAATAATGTGGTCTTGAAAATTTATTTTGACACATTTGTTATGTTTAAAAGTGGCCAACACAAGTGAAAAAGGCACAATTCACTGGTAACAATTAGGTGATGAGAAATTCAGGTTTTATTTTAGGACACACATCAGGTATCTGATTACCAAAAGAAGTCTTGGATAAGGTTAGTAAGTCTTAGTAAAAAGAAAAAATGCAAAATTTCAGTGAACAAATATATGCTATATTTTGATACAATTAGATAAGGTCATGCACTAGAGTTACATTTTTATATACCTTTCTAAATTTATATTTTGACAAGATTTTGACATGAGCATAATTGACATATATCATTATATTTATTTCAAAAATTAGGATAAAAGAGACAATTGAGTGTGTTTTCCCAAATCTATATACTTAAAAGTGAATTTAAAATAGAAACTTCAGCTATGTTTTTCTATTATTTTAGGAAATCAAATAAACTCTGTCTTCACTTATATAATGGAGTGATTTCACTCTAAATCTTCAAATGCTTGTTTTTTAATCAGCTTATCTTTTATGTTCTTTTTAATAGTAAAATTTTGGGTGGTTGGTAGCTTATGACTTTCATTTTAACATAATGTTTTGTAAACATTTTCACTAACATTAAAATAAAATCCTGCACAATTTGTTATAATTCATAGTTTCAATTTGTTCAACTAAATTATACAAAAATAATTCAGTGTTTGCAAACATTGTCAGCTTGCTTTCAAATGTGCTAAATATTCACCTGTAACCTACTAATTAGTAGATATTATTTCAGGAAGTAATACTACCATTCTAAAATAATTACTGCTATTCTGATTTCCTGTGTGTGCATTTTATAAAACATTCAAAAGCATCTGATCTTATAAAACTATATCCTGCAAAATTTGTGCTGCTTATAAATTTAGTTATAAGATAAGGAAAATATTATACCTATACGTGTTTCAGTTTTATCACTTAGCTAACAATTTGTTCAGCACTTAGAGGGAGCCCTAATTCATGGCTGACTGCCACACAGAAAGGAAAAATTTTTCTGTATCACCCATAGTTTCCTCTTCTGTGTAGGAAATTTCTTGAATGTGGAATGATCAGACCATTATTCGCTCACAGTGCTGTCAAGGGGACCAAACAGATTCTTTTTAGGGATCTGTTAATGTGACTCCTTTATCAGAATCTGTGAATCTGTGCTAGATTCTGGGACAAAATACCTCAACACCTGCAAATTAAAGACGGAGAGGTTTAATTAACCTCTGCTATAGGAATTCAGTACATGAAAAGCTGGTTTCAAGACAAAGACATCATGGTGAAAACGTTCTCTTGGTGGAAGCGTGGTAGCAGGTCACGGGGGAAGGGTCCCAACAACAGAGACACCTCCAAGGTGCACCACTCCCTCTGGGCCTCACCTCTAACACCGCGGCCAGCTACGGCTATCAGTGGGTTAATCCACTGAGGAGCACAGTGCCTCCATGAGCCACTTACCTCTCCAAAAACTCTTAAGGCCAACAAACAGACAATTCATAGCGACAGGCACAGCATCTTTATTAATCGAGACATCTGGGGAAAATTACAGGAAGGTCAAACTGCTTTAACATTACTTAATACATTTCTCAGGATTTAGATTGATTCTGTCCATCTCCAGATAAGCTGATTTAGCATCTCTTGGGTATCAGGTAGTAGCAATGAATAAGGTGTCTTACAAACCCAGATATGTGTCTCAAAGTAAAAGACACAACTCAAAATATTTATTTTTCCAAAATTGTAAAATTTTTGTTAAATATAAGCATAAATTTAAGACACCAGTGAAACTGATTGAAATTAATTATTATTATATTTCAGAAGTCTCCAAATGTTTTTGGAATCAGAAACACATTTTGTGGAAGGTAATATTTTATGGCTTGGACTAGGGAGTCATTTCAAAAAATGATTGAAATGCATTACATTTGTTAGGCACTTTGTTTCTGTTATTATTACATGCAATATATAATGGAATAACTATATAACTTACTATATTTGATTTTCTGCAACTGGATGATCTCATCTAGGGTGACAGGAACCATCCTGAGATGTGTCGCTTATGGCATATCTATAATCTCAATTTGGTTGTTGCTCAATGCAGAAAAAACACAAAGAAAGGATGTTGGAAATGGATGTGGGAGTTTAAGTGCTCTGGTGAAAAATTGAGATATTCCATCTTGATTTAATCCAGAACATGTGGAGTTTTAAGTTCTTTCAGACACACTTTTACGGTCACCTTCCTGTGTAATTTCAAGTGCTCAATTCTCGCCAAGCATAGAAAAGGCGACTGACCTGGCTGAGTCACAAACTATGATAACTGAGATAGCTAATCATGCATGACTGGGAATAAGAAGTCCCTGGCTCAGTCAGTCTGTTTCAGAATCACTGGTGATGACTGAAACACATAAAAAATCCCAGCATTAACTGCTCACCTCCAAAATTTCAGCTTGACTTTGAATATATCCCCTTAACGGGACAACTTGAACATAGTTGTCATTTTTCCTTGACATGAGAAATTGAGATTGCTGACAAGCTGACTGTGTGACATAACTAAGCAAGGCTTAGGAGCCACTGTGTGTCACTGAGTTGTGCTGTCAGTTAAAACTCTTTAAAAGAAATCTCTCCAGAAACTTTGAATTCAAAATCAGCATTCTAACTTTAAGAGGACATTTCACTTCTCTGTCTGAGAGAGGCGTCCAGTCTGCATCTTTCTCTTTAAAGATCTGCACAAACTGACATGAGTCAAGACCACATAACTTAGAGTGGTTTGCAGTTTTCTGATATCTTACAAGTGTTATTAAATTCAGGCTAAAATGGAACCATGACCCAGTTGTGAATAAGCCAGGTCAGTTAACACTTTGCTATGAGTGACTTAGTGGGTAGACTTACATTCAGAAGTAATCTCTTTGACCCAAATAATAAAACCAGAAAGTTGTCCATCATGTCAGCTGCTGCAGCTACTATATCAGTGCATGTACCAACACAAAATGACCAATTCAGTTTTCCTGATATGTAATCTTTCAAAGACTTGAATCATTGTACAGCTGTGGTGTTGGTTGTCAACTGAAGTTCATATTCTCTTGAAAATATGTCACATATAAAAACATTATTTCCTTGTCAATATGAGTGTGGTCAACCTGGGTCACATTAATCCTCTCTAATATTTGTGGTTTAATAAGCACTGCCAGTTCAGCAATTCATCTAGTTGTGGTGCTAGCCAGGAGAGGAACATATGACACCTTTGAACTGGAGCCTCTCCTAAAAGTTAACAACAAATGTACTGAGCAGCAAGCAAAAACTACTTTTCAGGAACAGCAAAGGACTTTTTAGCTTCTGCAATTTGGTTAAGCACTCAGAGTGATGCTATCAGTGCAGACAAGTTTGATGAAGTGGTGGCTTTTAATAACTGCTTCTGTTCTTAATGTTCTTTATTCATTTGAAAACTACAAAGACTAGTCTTTTAATGACAGTTGCTTACAGTTTTGAAGGTTCCAAGGGTATCACACATCACAGATAACCACACATTTTAGAAAGGAAGTTTGGAGAGTGTGAATCACTTGTTACAATGAACCCATGATTTAAGTAAAACTCTCAGTATTTGCTTCCAAATATAACTTTCTTTTTATTGCTAGTTTTACAGCCTTAGTCTGTCTTTCTTCTCAAAGAAGCTCTTCAGTGATGTTTGTTTTTCAAACATTTGGGGAAGGATAGGTTGTGGGCTTACTAAAACTGTGATGGAGAGAGGTGCACAATGCAGAAAAGATGTGTGGACAGGAGTGCTAAATAAAATATTGGGCAGGCCACTTAACATTAGAAGGGGTTCTTAATTAAATCTGTACAATTGAAGGTCATCAATTCACTAGCCCCCAGATGCAGCCAACTTTCCCTTGCTACTCACTGATAAAGTTTTAATATGTCTTCAAGTAGTGGATTTATTATGATTTCTATGCAGTCAAACCTCTCTGCTATTGTCCATCTCTATCTGCAACCACTCCCTAGTGCTAGCATCACAGCCTCAGCTCCACATTAGGTCACGGGTCTTACATTCTTATAATAAGTGCACGAGCTAGATCTTTTACACATATGTTTCACAGAAGGGTAACTGCTTCCTTGATAGTTTAATGCTCTACTGATCTGATAGGAGTCAGAGCTCACACAGTAATGCAAGCAATGGAAAGCAACTGTAATACAGACTAAGTGATCTTTGCTCACCCACTACTCATTTCCTCCTGTCTGACTGGTTCTTAGCAGATCACAGATCTGTATTGGTTCATGACTCAGCAATTGGGGACTTTGATTACAATTATTTAATTGTTGCTTTTCATCAAATGCTGAAATCTCCAAAGTATTCAAGGTATGGCCTAATAAACTTGAGTCACTGGGGGCATGTTTTGAAGTGGATATTTACATGCAGATTTCTTCTTTCTGGATGTCTGTGTTTTTAAGACACCATGCAATGTATATATTTCATCCACTACTCATTTTCAACATCACGTCAAATTTCAAAGCTAGTCCAAAAGCAGTGGGGCAAGTGACCATGGACTGATAACTGTAAATTGTAAGACAACACAAGCCCATTTTCTCCTTAAATTGATTGTCTTAAGTATTTTTTCAAAGTAACAGAAAGATAACTAACAAATGTGTTGTCTGAGTTTATCTCATTAATAGCAACATGTAAGTTTTCCAACAAAATCTTGATCAGGACTCTGTAGTTAGTAACAGTAGAAATTAAAATAGACATTATAAGACATTAATTTGTGGTTTTCTTAATATCACCCCCAGTATAGAGTTTATCATCAAGTTTTGAAGAGTTTCATAAGTGTAGTGTGGAAATTTATAAAGCGTTATAGAGTTTTGTTAAAACTGGAAGTATAGGAATACCATGGATATGACTTGTGACCAGGAAGATCATCTGGGAATCTCGGGAAATGCAGTGCAATTAAACCATGTTTTTCTAAAAGGTAAACACTGGATGATGACCAAGTGAGCAACCCAAGACTTAAGGGAATCTTCACAACATCTTTTAACATGCCAGGTTGACATACCGAATTCTGTTACTCACATATGTTCCTTAAACACCTAAAGACTATTTTTGTTATTTTATAAACATGAAAACTATTTGGATGGACAATAAATCTTTAACAGCAATGCAAGAAATTAATATTGAATTCCAAAAGAAGATATGCCAATTCAAGTGGGAAATATAGGAAAGAGGTTCTGTTTTGTTTATTCTTCAAACTATTGTGTTTTGACAGTTGATTACACATGTCATAGAGACTGATTAATTTGTGAACCATTTTATTCGTACCATGGAGGAAAAATATAAAGAACGACCTGTATACTCTTTTTAAACATCAGCATCACACTAAAATAAAATAGCTACATAAATGATTTCATTAAAACAAATATTGCAGCACGAAGGGCAAAAAACCACCCAGAAAAACAGGATAAAGAAAGGAATAGACATATTTAGTATTATGTACATTATATAGTATATTATTCACTCAACATATACATTGATGCTTAAATTCAATGAAAATTAGATAATTATTTTGAAAAATTAAAGTACAAGTCAGCCATGGTGGCACACACCTACTATCCCAGCAGACTGGGAGGTCGGGACAAGAAAATTGCAAGCTCAAACCCAGCCTCGCCAACTTAGGAAGACCCTCTCCAAATTTAAAAATAAAATTAGAGAAAAGAAACCATGTCTCTCCGTGAAGTAAGCACATGCTAATGGGAAAGAGCCGCACGCAGAAGTGAAACTGCCTTCCTGAGCCAGCCCATGCGCAGTCTGAAAAACCCTTGGAGCTCTTCCTACCACCCCCAACCTCGCTCCCCTCCGCCGGTTCAAGGACTCGGGGAGATGATGGTCACTGAGGGAAGGGAACAGCTGGATGCTCTGCAGGCCTGGGCTGGGGGTCACGACATCTGTCTGGAGGACTGCAGTGAGCACTATGTCAGCCTGGGGCGTACTCTCCTGCCTGGTTTTTAAAATCCAGTGTTTTGATCCATTTTACTGATTTGTTCCATTCCTGTTTCTGGTAACCTGAGCAACTATTCTGAAGATAACAATATGTGGTATTGTTCTGACTGTTGTTTTTTTTTTATTATTATTCTGATTTGTTGTTTTATTTTAGTCAATGTTATATTTTGATTGGTTTTATTCTGTTTTGTTTTGTTGTGATTTTGATATGTCTGATGGTATGGACACCTATTGTGAAGATAGCAAGATATATTATGACAGCCATTGTTGATTTCCTGTTGTCCTATTTTGAAGCTTTGTACACTTTCACTGCTGTGTTTTGATTGGCTTTATTCTGTTTTGTTGGGTTTTGTTCTCTTTAAAATAAAAATAAATAAATAATAATTAATAGAAAGGGCTGGGAATGTAGCTCAGAGCAAAGGTCTTAGTTTCAATCCTTAGTACAAAATAAACTTGGAAGTACAGCCCTGAGAAATAATATTTATCCCATCCATTTTCTACAAAGCAACAGTCAGCTGACAAATCTATTGATTTCCAATTTCTCCATAAAGTAGTGTTTTTATAGTGCCTCCTTTTTGTCTACTGATAGGTATTATCATATTTTGTTGTTTCTTAGATTATCCCCAATTGCTTTTAACGTTGAACTCACTTAAACATTTTTATTAGTCATGTGTGTTCATGCTTGAGGGAAATAACTTCTTTGGCTTGTCTACATTTATTCTTTTCTTTTTTGATTTGTATGCATGTATGATCTGTTATGACACTAACCCTTGTAGGCTGTACTGGTTCCATTTTCTAGCTTATTTTTCCAAATGTTTCTTCCCTAACACAGTTCTTGATTTTAATATATTTGTATTTGTCAATCTTTTACAGTTAATGTTCTTTTTGTTTGTTTGTTTTGGTACCAGAAATCAAACTCTCAACCTTGAGCTTACCACGGAAACACTTGAGCCCCTGAGCTAAATCCCTGGCCCTTAGATAATGCTTTTTATGTGTATGTTAGGAGAACTTTCCTCTTCTAAATTCAAAAGTAAACACATATTTTTGTTTCCTATTCTCTATTTCATATTTTTCTGACTATGTAGACTGGCTGTGTAAAATGCAGGACCCAGTTTTGTTTCAATTCTGTGCAGATGAATAAAATACAAGATAGCCAGCTCCCTTTGATTTCAGGCAAATGACAAGTAGTTTTTACTATAATTGCAACCTTGATATTACTTGAAGCATACCAATATTGAAAACTTTACCTGATAAAATCAAATATCACAGAATATCTTCTATTTTTGCTGCTTAAAACTGTCAAATTTATATTGAAGTTTTAAAATTTCTCTTTGTGTAGTATTTTCACTTTTTTCATCTTTACTTTTTTTTCACTGCCTTATATGTCATCAGTTTTTTTCATCATTTGCCTAAAATGTTAACTATGAAACGAATATTAGTTCGCTGTTGTATCCTAGTTTAAAAATAAAGAGGTAAATTATCCAAACTGGTACAGAGATATTACCCTAATTCAAACTTGTTTCCATATTTATGGACAAATAACTGCTCCAACTCATCTATAGTAGCAAGAAAGAGGGAAAAAGGGACATTTTTGATCCAAAACTTGGCATTTATTTTAAAAACATGCATTGTAATGAAGCACATCTTTTCTGTTCACATTCTGCTCTCAACAATTTATAACCATATATCCACATTTTAAACATATACACACAAGATAGCAAAGATAATTGTGTTAACCATTCTATTAGTTCATGCTTATATGTTTGATCAATTTTAGATGCCTATATCTAATAACATAAGCAAATATTTTGCAGTCAACAATATACAATATAATAACCATTGTTAATTTTCTATCGTCTTATTTTGAAATTCTGTATCATTTTTATTGGGCTTTTTATTCTATTCAAAAAAGAAGAAACAAGAACTAGATCTTTTTCAAAAAGGAAGGGAACCAAGAGATGGAGGGGAGAAAAGGAGGGAGAAGAAGGACATGAGAAAACAATAAAGCTATATGACGCATGGGTACCCTTCCCTGGAGTGAAAGATGCACTAATAACAATTTTTAAAAAGAAGGTGGAAAAGGCCAAGGAACAAATGCTTGCCCAGATATTTGCATTCAACTGTTTCTTTAAGAAGAAATGAAAATGAGTTTAGAAAAAAAGGAGTCTCAGATTACAGCCATCTTTGTATAGTGCCTAGTAAGATACCAGGGAAAAGCTGTGAGTCCATATTTCACTTTAAAATCTATTAGCCAGGATTCAAGAAACACACCCTTACAACACCACGGCATTCACGCCCCTCACTAATTAGTCCTTCCGTAAGCGTTAAATGTGGTAAAGTTGATTGTGTTCAGAAGTGTCATTTTTCCTCTGCTCCTTGAAACCATAAAAGCATGATTTTTCCTAAAACTTTTACCTCAACATTTTAAAACTAAGTTTTCAGACCAGACACATTCCAATGCTTTCTAATAATTACACTTATAAACACTTTCATTTCATCTCTCACTGAGCTCTATCAGTCTATGTTAACAGTATAAATTACTTGTAAATCTGGTGTACTGTAATCTCATTGTATAAAAAGTGTCTGTAATTGAATCAACTAAAAATTTAAATGTCTTTAAAAGCTTTCTTACAGGATTTCATGCAAAATACAGACCACAGGTCAAGTACTATATTCATTCTGCTGCCCAAATTACCCTTGTAATCAGGAGTATTTCTTCTTTGAAAGAGTTTAATAATTGATTGGGACTTAAATAGCACTCTGGAATGATTTTCCAACACCTAGATTAAAGAGTGATATATTTAAAATGAACATATTTACTATTATCCATCTTTTAGTTTTTTTTATAAATATGAGATTGTACTACACACTGTGATAAATTTGATTATGAGTGTTACACAATGCCAAATATCTATGATTGACAAAAAGTAAATAGGGTTTGCAAGCTAACTACGCTAAGAAAGGCAGTGAAAGTAATATGAATACAATGAGAGAAAAGGTGATTTCTGGGTAGAGGTGTCTTCAAAGTATCACAGCCAAAATGTGACTTGGGGATAGCCTGGAAAGCTCATTGATACATAGGGTGTGATATGTACCCATAAACTTCTAAATGAAACTTACAAAATCTCTTACCTATTTTACTAACACTTAATTAATAAACAGAAAATCCTTAATTATCCACATGAATTATTGAAATTTTAATCTAGTAACCATCACACATAGGATTAGATAGGTTTTGGAGTTGAAAATTACACTTTACACAAATTTTTATATGGATACAAAGTGTAACTAAATGAAAGTAAAAAGATGTTTAATAAAATAGAAGAACTATCAAATGTTTGCCTTATTTGTATATCCTTATGGCCTAATTTTTGGCAATAATAATAAAGTTAGCTATATCTATAGAAGAAATTTGAGCAGGATCCATATAAAATAGGACTGAATTTTTAAATTATCACTGCATTTTCCTGTGGAACACTACAGAATAGATTTCTTTCATTTATTTTTTGAAACTTTTTTAACTATCATACTTCACTGGTTAGGTAATACAAAAGTGAGGGCTAAAAGAGGATTCTACTGTCAAAATAGTGAAAAAAAAAGGTCTACCAATGCAGAAATGAGTGAGTCAAATAATTGTAACTACTGATAAAGCTGCAAAGCCTACACAGTACTATTATTTATTATCTGGGTCTTTACAGAGGGAGTTTGCTAACACAGGTCTACTTTGTTCCACCTTGCCTGTTCCTTACTTTATTTTTTTACCTCACCCTATGATATGGGTGTCTTTCTAGATCATTATATGCATGAATTTTAATCATTTAAACTACATAAGATTATATTTTGAATTAACACATGCTAATTTGTTTTTCAGTAGTGAAAACTAGATCTTTTCCAGTTTTAATTGTATATTGTCATATTTAGCAAGTATTTATGAGCTGCTGCAAGTGTGTGTTCTATATCCTTTAGAAAGTTACAAAAATAAGCTTTTTATGATGTATTTACAGATTTTTCATGATATTCCAAATCATTACAAAATAAAACATCATAAAATGATGAGAAAAATTCAAATAAGTAAAAATAATATCAGAGAAACTATTTAAGAAGCTACCATTTTAATAAATGACCCTTAAGTCTGAAGGGTATTATACTGCAAAACATATCAAAGTTAGTTATTGTTAGGTGTCTGTATCCTTATACTTATGAATGGAACTCTCATGTAAGTATGTCTCAATAACACATACCTGGTGTTATAAGTTTTCTACAGTAAGGATTGTCTTACAAAATTTTAACTTGAATAATTTTGGAGAAAGAAATGCAGGGCACAGATAGATACCACAATTATTTGACCATAACTTGAGAAACATTATTTCAAAGGCTCACCTCTTGAGGGATGGTGCGATTGAGAATTATAAAACCATACATCCTGACAATATCGTAGTCTAAATGCTAGCCTGGAGAATGCTTGTTGTGATGGAGCAAAGAAGCCACTAGCTTTTAAAACTTTGCTAGTAGAACTTTTGATTCTTTTAATTAGATGAGTCCTAGTAAATATTCTGAGTCCAGAATTAACTTTGCTTTTGATCATGTTATTTATTTCTCTAATAACTAAGAACTTTGATTATAAGAAGTTTTCATAATATATTTAGTATCTCCATATTTTAAAATACCATACATTCTACTACTTCCAATTTTTTTTTTAATTTTTAAACAAAATTGTCTTCTCAGATCAAATCTTACATAACCAACACATTTTATCATTTGGGTGTCTGACACAAATTTCAAATTTAACACATCTGAAATGGAATACTTAATCTTACCTGCCAAATTTCTCTTCTTCAGTCTTTAGCGTTCTGTTATGCAGAAAATTAAGTCATTTTTTTCTTCACCATGATCATTATCAAAATTTCAAGTCTTTCAATTCTACTTCCAAAATCCAATTAACTCTTCCCTTTCAACACCTCGGATAACAGTACTGGTTCCCACAACTGCCTCTGAAATTCTCTCATGTAAATTGGAAACACCTAACTGGTATTTATTACTCCCCTCCAAAAGATTTTCTGCGAAACATTAACCTTTTAAAAATATGAACTGCATGTTAGTATCCTATTTAAATCGTTTCAGATGCTTTATAGCACAGTGAGGGAAATAAGATCTAAAATCATGTACTCGTTCCTACCTCTCCAACCTAATTTTGTGTCATTTTCTGTCTTCTTCATTATCACAAGGCTTCATATCTTTCAGTTCTGAAGCACTCATGATTTTTACTGTTCTAAAGATCTGGTGTTTTCCTTAGCTGAGTGTCTCCCCAGTTACTACTAGCCCTTCTGTTGGTCTCACTATTCACTTGTCCTTCTGTACTCGTCCCTCATTGATCATCTAAGTTCATGGTCCCTGATAATTTCCATTATTGGTGAAATTAATCCACTGGACTTACATCACCTTTTTGTTTTCATAACACTTTATTACAAAGGATGGGAGCTATCTCCATTGCATACTTCATTCTCAGGATAATAGATGACACATAGTGGAAGCTCAATAAAAGGATAAATAACAGATGCGTGCATGGCAGAACCAGTCTGCTGAAATGCACTGCCAGCGACTGCATTAGAGGATATCAGGACTGAGAGACTGCAATGAGCAATAATGAAATGCTTTGTATTTTTATAAAATAGTTCAATAGCATAGAAATTGGATTTTTTTTTGTTGAGAAAAACAATAAAACAAAATTTCAAAACAAGATAAGAGTAACAACAGTGAATATATTCTGCATTGTTATTTTCAAATATTATTCAGAGTACAAGATATCAGCATTTAATTGCCCCAAAATATTAGCACAAACCTTTGTGTTCAATGAACAAAGAGAAATTAGTAGTATAACTATCTTAACTATCATATATATACATATAGGTTTTCCCTTCCTTATTTTCTCCATTTCCCCATATAACTTTATTTTTCCTTTGAAACTTCTTCTTAACCATGTTTATAGCAGCACAATTCATAATAGCTAAATTTTGGAAACAACCCAAATGCCCATCAAACAAGGAATGGGTAAAAGAAGATGTGATCTTTTTGTACAGTGGAGTACTACTCAACCATAAAGAAAGATAAACTAGAGACTTTATAGGTAAATAGATGCAACTAACCAGATGCACGTATGTAAACATCTCATTGTCTCAATAGTGTGAAAAGCTGTTAGAAATTAAGTTGAAAAATGATGTTGAAATCTTGATTCCAGTTGCTCTTTTTTACTCTTAAAGAGACTCATACAATGAAGAAATGTTCACCTTCATTGATCATTCAAGAAATGCAAATTAAAACAGCATTGAGATTCCACCTTACTCCGGAAAGAATAGCTGCTGTCAAGAAATCAACTGATAACAAATGTTGGCGAGGCTGCGGGAAAAAAGGAACACTTCTCCACTGTTGGTGGGAATGTAGACTGGTGCAACCATTATGGAAATCCATATGGAGAATTCTCAGAAGACTAGGATTGGAAGCCCCATTCAATCCAGCTATCCCCCTCCTGGGTATTTTCCTCGAAGAACTGAAAAGTTCATACCACAGTGATATATGTGCACCCATGTTCATAGCGGCACAATTTATGAGAGCTAAATCCCAGAAACAACCAAAGTGCCCATCAACTGCAGAGTGGATGAAAAAGATGTGGCATTTTTATACAATGGAATATTACTCAGCTATAAAAAAGTATGATCTTGAGGCCTTCATAGGCAAATGGAGACAACTTGAGATTATCCTCATTAATGAAATAAATAAGAATCATATTTATAAATATCATATTGTGTCTCTAGTGTAAAAAGTAAATAAGAACTGCAAGCTATTGTAAAAAAGAGAGGAAAAGAAAGTGCTCTGAGGGATATAACTGCATGTATGTTTGAGTGTGTAAAAGAGATGACCATATTGCTGAATCTTTGTTGGATCTTTGAACAGAACTGTTTGTAGCCTGACTGTTTGAATACTTACTATGTACCCTTTAACTTTGTAACTTGAACAACTACATCCAGGATGACAGTATGTAATTTATAAATTACTGATTTCTTAGTGGTGCTTTTTCTCATTCTGCTTTTTCTTTCTTTCTCTTAGAATTCTGTATTGTTGCTACCCTTTTTTCTGTTTTGCTTTTTTTTTTCTTCTCTTTAAATAAAATTTTAAAAATGTATAATTGCTATTGTAAAAAAGAGGAAATAGGAAGCGCTATAAAAGATACAGCTGCGTGTATGTTTAGGTGTGTGGGATTGATGACCATATTTCTAGGCTCTTGTTGGATTGTTAACAGATCTGTTTGCACTCTCACTGCTTGAGTGTCCACTTTGTGTACTTTAATTTTATAACTTGAATAACTATTTCTAAAAGAACAATATGTAATTTATCAACTAGTGATTTCTTACTGTTTATCTTCTTTTGTTGAAATTCTGTAATATTTCTACCATTTTCCTGGTTTTTTTTCTCTTAAAAAAAAAAAAGAGACTCATACAACAGTTACCCTTCTAGGGACATATTTGTATTTTGGAAATCTTCCCTAGTTACTGTGTGGAACTACAAACTGTAATCACTCGTTATCTAATTCATGAGTAACAATAGCTAGGGAAAATGTAAGTAGGGAACGCATGACTAATGGGAAACCCAGGCCTTAAATTTGTTTGCAAAATGTCCTACACTAGACATTCTAACAGATTTATGTTAAAATCAAAACCATGGAGTCAGAATAAAAAGCACCTTTTATGCTGGCAGGAGCCTTGCCAGCTGGAGAGAAGCAAGAAAACTGCAATGCCTGGCGTGCCAGGGGAGGCCTTGCTAGATGGGCGAACCATCAAGAAATCCAGGTGACCCAGTACACCAGTGGCAGCACTGCCTGCTGGAAAAAACCAGCCAGGAAGCTGCACAGCCCCCCATGTGGCCTCAGCAATCCTGCCCGTACGGGAGAACCAGCAAGGAGCCCATCTTCAGCTTGATCCCCACACACACCCACAAGCAGCCAGGTGTGACACAGGCTGAGGTGATAATAACCGAAGCAGCCAAACAGCTTGACGTTTGTGTCGTTTGATTGACTTTACAAGGCTGAGGCCAGCAGTTTCAGCTACTATTTACAGGATAACAGTATGCCATATAGTGAGAACTGTGAATTTCCTACTCTCCTATCATTACTTTGTTTTGTTTCATTTTACTGTTCTGTTTTACTCCCTTTAAAACTAAAAAAAAGTACCTTTCATTCCGTGGATTTCTGAATTTAGCAGAGATTAATCATTCATTAATACAAAGGTGCAACAAAAGACTGAAGGAATACAGTACTGGATTAGGAATTATCACTTCAAATGTCAATACTGACAGCAAATTTCATTTTACATTTGTTTCAGTTTCTGAGTGAAAAAAACCCAACAATCTTCTTTTGTTTAGCTTTCAAAATCATATAGAAAATATTGATTGGAGTTATGGTTTGTCTTAAATTTATTGAACGTTGGTGAATATGAACCCTAATGTGACCTTAGTAAAATGTTTGGTAATTGACTCATTTATTTGCTTGAACATTTTTCACTATGTTATATATCTTCATCATGTCACTTTCATTGGTTTTTAACTTAATAAAAAATAAAACATTTAATTTTCTCTTTATATGTAATATTATCCTCATGTATTTGGTTTACATCTTTGGAACAACAATTTCTAAAAATTGTAAGTTTAATATGCATTAATATTTATTAGATTAGTAAAATACATTCATATATACTGTCAAATATATTCTGCCAAAAACGAGTCTGAATCAGATCACTAAATAATCCAACAGAGATAGATACAGATGAAGAATATTAACTACAGTGACATCTTTGTAATGAATATGCACAATAAATTGGATAATTCAAAAGAAATATGAGTGAATTATCTAGAAGTAAAAGGAAAAATATTAACTACCATATTTTTAAACGGATTATTAAAACACAATATGCACAAGTTCACTCTGCATTGATATCTTAATATTTTTACTAGAGCCTTTCAATTTGAATAGTGACTGTTAGAAGTTTTATTTAAATTTGAATCTGTCCTGGGCTAGTCAGTGAGAACCTATCTCAATATAAAAAATAAAAAGTGTGTGAGGTGTGGCTCAGTGCTAGACTATTCTTGAGTTCAGTAGGGATAAGATATGTTTGACTGCCAGGATCATAAAAGTAAAGGAAGCAGCAAGGAATTACTACAGTTGAAAGATGCCAAAAGGACCCAACAACTACAGGCAAAATAGCCACAGGGATCGACTATTTTTCTAAAAGCAGCATAATTGGGGCGACATGCAAAGCGTGATTAAGTTCTGTCGATTTGGTGAAACTATTCTACCCGTGTCGACTTTTGGATTTTGACAACTGTACTCTGAACAGGAAGGCAAATGTCTTCATTACTAGTAATTACAAACTAAAACGGTCCGGGCTAGTGGAGCCTCCCTTGAACAAGTCACCCTCCAATGACAAAAACAAAAACAAGAACAAAACATTGTATCTCTTTTGGTAGTTTTTAAGAGTTTAAAATTTGTGTATTAAATCATACAGAAAATGAAAAAGAATTATATACAAAATATATTTCTTTCCTCTTCCCTTCCTTTATGTCTCCTTTCCCCCTACTAAATTCTCTTGGTTCATTAAAAGGAAATGTTTGCACTAATATTGTTTGGTCAGTTTTTCATGCCTATATCTTGTACACTGAGTAATTACTTTGAAGATAACAATATGCAATGTATTAACCATTGTTGCTCTCCAATTTTCTTGTTTTGAAATTTTGTTTCATTGTTATTATTTTTTCTCTTTAAAATGAAATTTAAAAAAAAGAAAAATACTATTAGTTATAAAAAAGTTTTATTTAATTTTTATTTTTATAAAATCAATATAAATTTGATGTAATAAACTTAAAACATAGAGATGTACAATAAGGATCTGTGCATCTTCTATAATTTTACTCTTCTGAGGTAGGAAAAATTTAAATTATTCTAATTATCTTGTTGTCAAATACCTTAAATTCTTAGGTGTGTGTGTGTGTGTTTGTGTAACAAGAATAATTTTGATTGTGAAAACTTCAAAAGTTTAATCATCACCAAGACATGCAGGCAAAATTTTCCATCCTACAGCTCAAGGGCTGAAACATCCACTTGTCTGGCTTTCTGCTCAAACTTCTTGGAATCTGTCCCAGCAGATTTTCACTCATGAGTCACAGTGCCCTAGTGCTCTTTGTAAACTCCTCAGCATTTGAACAGAAAAACTGATGATCTTTGAGTTACCGTTTCAAGTGAAGATTCAATTTGGGGACTATTCGCCAATTCGATTTGAGACTGGGCTACCTTATAAATTACTGTTGCTGGGTTCCCCTAATTTGGCACTGAACACTATATGTTGCTTCTGCTTGTTTTCATAGTTGGATATTAGACATTTATTTTAAGTACAGTTTTGACCGTTTAATAGATATTCTGGGAAAAAAATAATATATTCCTATTTCACATAGGAAATATGTTTGAGAACAAATGGTCCCTTATTAAATCAATAAATTAAATTATGGTTAGTTTAGTAATTTTTATTGCACACTTGCATATTTTTTTGGAATTCATTTATGAACCTTGTTTGATTTGGTGCTTCAAGTGCAGTGTTTTTTTAAAAGCATAATCAGCTTCAAATAACAATGAAACTATTTATATATATATATATATATATATATATACTTTAAATTTATCCCTATAATTTGGACCTTTTCATTATGAGGCTCTTTTCCACTGGTATTTTAAAATACAAAACAATGTGTCTGGGTTTCTGCATTTAATCAGTTTTTTACTACTTAGTTGAATATATATATATATGTGTATATATATATATATATTAGTTGAAAAGCTTTTATATATTTTAATTGAAAAGCTTTTAATCAGGTTTTTACTACTTAGTTGAATATATATAAATATGTGTATATATATATATATTAGTTGAAAAGCTTTTATATATTTTAATTGAAAAGCTATATAATATGTATTAGATATATATACTTTTCCTTCATATTTATTAAGCTTAATTTTTTGATAAGAAATATAATTATATAAATAACTTTCAAAGATATATGCAATGCATTTCCAATAAGTGTTGGAGAAATATTCAATTCAAAAGTGTGAAGTAAAATTAATGTCATTGTTGCTACTTTTAAACATTTTCAATCTAGTCATGAAGGTGTCCAAGTTTCCCCAAATGACAACCATTTGGTTTGATCATTATAATAAAACAAAATATTTAAATAACAGGAGAAAATGAAATAAATGCCTGCAAAACTATAGAATAATTCAATGTGGGAAATGTGTATTTTTGGCTTATTTTATGACAATTGCATTGAGGTATGACATATAATGAAATTTATGTATTATATTTTTCATTCTTTAACAATAATTTAATAATAAAGTTGCATAATTTAATTTTATATTTTATGATTCTGAGTGTTACATGTATGTTTTAAAAGCTATTTTAATTTATAATAACCATTTAAATTGGTAAATATCATTAGTTACTGTAATATTTTTTGTTTTAACAGCTATTTTGTATGACAGTGTATTCACTTATATTCTGTTTCTATTACTTCATGAATGATATCATTTTTAACATTTTCAGTTTCAAAATATGTGTGATTGATATGAAATATATCTTGCTATCTTTTTACACAACATATAGCTGTGTCATTTTTAAAAAATGAATCTTGCAATCACTGAAATTTGAATGGAGTATTTAAATAGAGTATTTAAATCATTCATATTTATTATTATTATTGATTAGGTCAACTGACTTTATATCTATCATTTTTAACCCTCTCTAGCTCCTTTCCTAAAGGAAATTCTTTTGTGAAGTAGATAATTATGACTTTACCATTTTATTTCTGCACATTCTATATCTACATCAATTCTGCACATATATATATAATATGTATATATAATTCATATGCAGACATGTATTATAAACATCTATAAAACATTTATATTTGTATCAAAATAAATGCATATAAATATAAATATACATCTTCCATATAGATTTATGTTTATATTCTGATATATATCTAAAATGATTTATATTCATATGTGCAAGCATTTTTTATGTACATATATAGTTTTTAAAACTCTTCATTATGGTAGACAAAAAGAATGATGAAGAATTTATTACACCAGCAATATGACTGTGACAGTTAGGTTAAAAATATATAACTACTCCTATGAAAACCCAGAGGTATAGGTTTTTGCTAAGCAGATTCATTGAGTGAAAATTTGATGTTTATAGCACTCTGGCTTTAAAATGAATAGGAACATTTGCCAAAAACTTGAGGATGGATGTATGATTATCCTTAGAAAATTATAAATCAAGTAGAGCAGTAATTGAATTTTTCTTTTTGTTAAATAAAATAGTTTTGAGCTGTAGGTATTTAGTATTACTTTATTGATGTATTATTTATATTTTGAAGCTATATACTTAATGTGAACAATTTGATGAGCTTGGAGACCAAACACTTATGCAACCATCATCATAATCTATATAACACACATGAATAACGCCTCCAAAAGATTTTATTTGTTTTTTTGTTTGTTTTTGCAATGATAAAAACATAACCTAAGATCCATTCTCTTTGCAAAGTTTGGTGGTTAATACAGCACTATTAGCTGCAGATTCTAGGTTGTTTGTAGATCTCTAGGATTTACCCATCTGCATAACTGAAACTGTTCATTGACTAACACATCCTCATTCACCTCGCCTGCCATACCTGCAGTTTTATTAGGATTGTTAAGAAACCTATTCAGGTTTTCCAATGCAAGCCATGTAGTTTTGAAAATATTTTTCATTGTTACAGATACTGTTTCTATGAAAACTATTGTATATTTTTCTTAGAGCATTAAAAATATTTTTAGGGATTAGGGAGTTATAGGGTGTATAGATCTTTATTTAGCTAAACAAATTGTTTTCCAAAGTGATGGTTTCAGTCACTTTCACAAGCAGCATAGGATAGTTTCCACTTCTTTCATCTCAATTAAGATCTATTTTAATTTGTCAATTTAATTTTACTCAGTTTTCACAAAATTGCACGTTATTTGGTTTGTATTCTCCATTTCCTCAAAAACTAATAAAGCTGATCTGATGATCTGTCTTTAATGCATATATGGATGCATTATCCCTGAATTAATTTTTACATCTTTTATGATTGGCTGTTTTTTAATTTGTATAATCTCAAATTGTATTATAATATTAACCTGGTATTTTATAATCTCAAATATCATTGGCTTGTGACTTTTCTTTATTCTTTTTTCTTGTACATTTTACTGTATAAATCAACCTTGCAAAATTTTTTAGGCATCTACTTTATAGTTTGTAGTTTTTGTTTTCTTCTAAGAATAAAAACTACATAGTTGTGCAGATACTTTTCTATGTTCTTTTAAATGTCTTAAGGTTCTTTATTGACTTTGATCTATATTCCACCTGGGACTGATATTTGAGTAATGTGCAGCCCAGGAATGTATATACATTTCTTTTTCTTTGTAGAAAATAATTTTTTGGTATCAAAAAATTATACAAACCTATGCATATTACTATTTTCCAATATTAATGCTTTTTGGTATATCTTCCATGTTTTCTCCGTCCTCTTTCTATTTAGACAGTTGAATAATTCAGCTTGTGGCACAGTATGTATAAGGTATGATCAGAATATATGGTAAATGATTAAAAATTTAAAAATTATCCTACAGAAAAATCCACATTGCCACTAATTCTCCTCCCCACACTGCCCTTCACTTTGAATACCCTTATGGACACTTGTAGTTTTCAGAAGCAATTTACAGTTTATTTTCTATGTCAGGCTCTGTAAAATGAAATAACGTGGTACGCCCTCATCTACGGTATTTGCCATGTGACTTCCGGTTCTTCCCTAAAGTGAAAATGACAATCAAAAGGAAACACGTTCAGTGGATTCAGGACCTCATGACAGCCACAGCAGTGCGACTGAAGTCACTCTCACAGAACGTCCACAACTACTTCAGAAGGTGTGACAATAAAGGAATAAGTGTGTGCAAACTACAGGCACAATCTTGAAGATTAACGGAAATATGTCTTTTATTTAATAAACTTCGCATTTATAAATTCACCAGTATGTGATCACATTTTGTCAAACACTGTAAATTACTTCTTGTATAATCAATAAAGTTTTCTGAATATTTTTAGAAAACATTTCAAAACTTCAATTTTAATTGCTTTAAAAACTACATGAGGTTAGGGCTAAGCAGTTTGGCTAACATGCAAATTTCTTTTGATCCCTAGCAATACAAAAATACATTACAATAACACTTAAAAGTCTCAAAATTTTATAACTTATTCATGCACTGTTGGAATTTGAGATTATCTCAGTTTTTGACCTTCGTCTCGATTTTGCTGTTTATTGTATGTATTTGAGGTTTGTACCCTGATGTGTTTTTTTGGTTTGAGTTTTTACTTTTATTAGTACATGTTATTGTACATAATGATTATATTCATCTCATCATGAGAGTTGTTTTGTTTTTTCAATACAAGGTCTCTTGATGTATCCCAGGCTGGCCTTGAATTTGTGAATTACCATCCTCAACCTTCTGAGTGATGGAACAGCATGTTTATATATATATATACATATATATATATATATATATATGTATATATATATGTGTGTGTGTGTGTGTGCATTTAATGAGATGATTACTAGAATCAATCAAATTAATGTGTTTATGACCCCTTATACTTGTAGTTAACCTTTTTCTTTTTGATGGGGAAAACATCTGAAGCCTACCATCAGAAATTTTCAGTATATGATGCAATATAATAAACGACAATTTTTTTACTATACCGAACTCTTGTGTACAGATGCTGGGAATAAATTAGTAAAGTTATTATTGAAAACAGAAGCTGTATCAAAAAAATCTCATGAATCCAGCTATTCCCAGTTTAGTGTATATTCATAGAAAAACAAAAGCAGTAACTTGAAGAAATATAATTGCACACATGTTTGTTAGAGCCGCGTTCATACAAACCAGCATTTGGAAACAACTCAGGTACTCACTGAAGGATGAGTGGGAAAAAGGCCTCACTCTTGGAGAGTCAGAGACTCCCATTTTGCATGTGAAACAGCAGATAATCTCCCCTTTTTTCTTCAGTTCTGCTATACGTCAAGATTACAGGTACACATACTTAGCATAAAGTAGCAACTGAGCTAAGACAATAGGCAACTATATTTAAAACTAGTTGCAATTTAAAAATGATTTTAAAATGTTGATTTTTATGAGGCTTTTTATATGAAATATTCCCTGAAGGGAAACATTTGTTAGCCTGTCTCTAAATGAGGAGAAAAGAACATGTACAGCTAGATCTGCTGTGATGAGTGTGTTATTTTTCTGAACCTGAGTGGGGCCCCGTTGGACAATAGCACTTTTCCCAAGAAGTTATTGTATTACATGAAAAACAGTACTGCTTACTATAAATACTTGCATATAGTATGCTCTCAGATATGTCTTTTTTCATTTCCAGCTAACACTCTTAACAGTTTTAAATGCTGATTCCAGGCTTTATAATAAATATTCAAGCACCTTCCAGTGCCCATCAAATCAAAAGCTTTAAGACATTCAAAGTCCTTCACAATATGAACAGCAATATGCTTTCTAATTTCCTAATCAGCATATTTTATTTGCTTATGTCAGGCTTTTCTTACACATAAAAGTAAAACTTCCTATTTTTATGTGAAAAGAAAAGCCTAACTTTTTGTAACAAAATTTCTTACCTCCATAACCATGGGCTAGATCAACATCTTCTAAATGACTGTCCCATTTGTAATTTTAACTATTTTCTTTAGAATTATCCATTAGATTTTTTTATCCAAAATAGACTACACCATCTGAGATAAGATTTATTTATTTCTATACTCTCTGTAGCTCATAGCACAGTGCTCAGTATAGAACAGTATTGAAATTGAACTCTGTCTCTGTCACACACACACACAAGTGTAATGAAGGTATTGTTAAATTTTTGTCTTTCAGTTAGTCTCTTTAGATTGCTACATTATTAATTAAAATTCATAAAATTATAAAACCTTAGGAAAAAACGAAAAAAAAACCTAGAAAAAACATCAAGAATCATAAATTCCAAGAGCGCAGCTGTAGAATTGAAATATGTTCATATATGGCCCCAGTCATAGAGGTTCTAATTTAGTAAGTTATTAGTAAAATGACAGCAGCTACATTCTGTGTAGCTCCCAAAGGTGAGGCTGGCTCACAGTTCTTGATGAGCATGGTGATCTTTTTGACCATTACCTGTCCACTTTTCTAACAAATAATACTGACACCTTACATAGGTGAATTTTTCCATGACGAAGAATTGGATTACAGGAATAAAACGTGTGTTTCTTGCAGCATCTTTTCTTTCTTTACATACTGGCTCACAAGTAAAGGAAAATAACAACATTTATGTTGTACATTTATCTTACTTTACTACCACCTCTGTATTTTTCTAAAGATAATGCTATGTTTTAAAAACTGCAACCCTGAGGCAGAAGGGTCATTGCTACAAAGTGAGCCCAAGCCAGCCCCAAAGAGTGAGACTGTCTCAACTGGACAAAAACAAAACAAAACAAAACAAAACCCTGAAACACTGAAGTTCTGAAGCTGCTGAAATCACCAGACAACTCTGTGGCAAAAAATGATCCTGGAGATGATAATCTGATCAAACCTGAGGGACCAAGAGTTTTCCATGAAATATGAGGTTATGCTAGTGTTCCCCCCCATTTCAACTCAGGTGAAAGTGCATAGTGAAGTAACTGACTGCTGCAGATGGTGTATGTTATATCTATGTCTTCTAAACAGGTATTCAACACACAAGGAAAAGAAAATGTAACATCTATGATGTAACTGGAATGAATGCAATCTCATTAGATGTTGCCACTGTTGACAAATTTTTCTCATTTACTAAAATTATTCAATATATAAATTGTTCCATAAACCCATTTTTAGCAGAATTAGGGTAAGATCTGCTTAATTAAAAAATGACTATAAACCTTTTAAGACATAGACTCTGTGACTTAAAAAGTATTTGTGAACTATTTCTTTTTCTTTTTTTTTGAAGTAGCAAATCACAAGAAGTAACTACATCTATCCAAGTATTAATCAAATCTCTGACAGTGAGTGATGTGACTGTATTTAATAAAGAACTAAACATCTCTATATCTGTTCTTGGCACCATGACAGGTATCTGACTGGACAAGTAGGACACAGAGTAATGAAGAGAATCAAAGTAACGACCTCTATATTTTCAAAGGAATCAAATTCTCTCTATAAAGTTAACAATACTTGGAAGGAGAGACCAATCTCAAGTGGAAAGACTAAAAGAAGATACTTATAACTTTCATATTTAAATTAAAAATTTACCATAAATTCTTTAATTCTTTTATCCAAAAGTAGAAGTACTAATTTCATTATTAGTAAATGATTATTAAACATGAGGCAATCAATGATTTAAATCATGCTGAGTTACTGAGAGTGAATTATCACCCTCTGTGAGAGCATTGCTCATAAATTATCTCTGAAGTCCGAAGGATTATTGTGAATTTATTCTTATAAATTATGGCTGCATCATAAACTGGGTGAGATTTTAACACTTTAGCATTTACCAAGTTAAGAAGGTTTAGAAATACCACAGTGATCAGCACATTTGTTTATATTCTAGTGAGAAGAATTCTATTCTAGTTAATTACCATCAGTATCGCAAAATTATGTAAATTCATGTTAACCTATAGAGTTAAAGTTAATATTTAAGCTATGAATATCTTATTTTAGAATAAAATAGATTTATGTTATAAATTTGGTTTTGACTCTGAAGTAAAGTTAATATAAGAAATATTAACATATGAAATGTGGATAATCATTGTATTTGTATTTGTCATGTGAACTATACAATTGAAAGACAGCTTAGAGAAGCTTATGGGAGCTTATTGGTCTATGTCATTACATTGGCCTTTTTAGAAGCAAATTTCTATAAATATGGGTGGAAAAACCACTGGCTCTTACCAGACTGTTAATATACCTTCCTATTATTTTCTATGATTTTATCTAGACTTCAGAGAAGCTTACAAGGATCCAGCCAAGGTCACCATGTCATTCTGTCCAATTCATTCAGGAGACAGAGAATAACTTTTGCTCATTATAATACTAAATTTTCTACTAAGAAGCATCCTCCCCGCCATCTTCATTTTCAAACGCTATTTATGACCATCCATAGAACACGCTTAGGAATGTGTACGTATCCTTCATCTGCTTTCCTGTATAGATACGTACAGCTTCCCTAGTAAAATGCTTTGGCTGTTTGTTTGTTTGTTTCTCTAAAACTGTATGTCTGATCCAACTTTTCCTATCTTTTTATAATTTTATACTTTATACAGAGCCCTTCCCAGTCCTAAGTCCAGCCAAGATGGTGGTTCACTGAAAAAAAGGTCTCAACCAAGGACCCAGTCTGGATTTTAATTCATTGAGAAGGAAGAGACTGAGGATGAGTGACTGTGAGGAAGGCAGGAAATATGTCAGCACTGTGAGCTGGACTAGATAGGAAGCCTCACAGCACCTCTGCAATATGCAGAGAGAAGGATGTGCAGAAAGACTAATCTACCTAACACAATTGGGGAAATATCTAGTGTTTTAGGGTCTGTGCTTCAGCTCTGATGTGTAGACTTTTCTGCCCTGGGAAGTCATAGCCTCTTCTCTCCAGGCTGGCTCCTACTTGACAGCACGGAGTGGTGGCCCTTCATCCTGCACAGCTCAGTTCTGTTTTTGGGAGTCACAGGATGGGGAAACAGTGACTGCTGCCTAGCTTCAGTGATTGTGAATAAACACTAAGGTCAGCTCCATTTACACTGCTTGAAGCCAATTGAAGGGATAAAGAAACGGCCTAGCCAGCTCTGTATATATCTCTCCATGGAGACAGGGCCAGGTTTAGCTAATATGGAGATGTTGTTCTTTATTCAAGGAGAGCCATCCAGGTGGTCCTTCCCACGTTTTACTGGTGCATCTTCATGGTACATAATGATTACCTTCCTCAAGGGCCTCTAGCACACATGCATACATACTTTACTACTTTTTGGTCATCCCTTTCCCTTCCCTGTCCTGTTCTTACTCCTTTTGCAAAGAGATCTATCCCCTTGTTTTCTACTATCTACCTTTTTCTCTTTCTTCTAAAACTTTAACAGATGCAGCACTACTGTTTTATTTTTCTTAGTAAAAGCATGCAGTACAAGTCTCTATTCCTTTTAGAGAGTAGGTATCTGCACATAAGTTGATTCCCTTTTAATCCCTTTTAATCCCTTTCCCTTTCCTGTTTTCCTCCCTCCTCCATTCTCTAAATCCTCTTTCTCCATTTCATTACCTTTGCTTATATTTTTAGTTCATAATTTTGGTATGTAATATTTACATTAATTATGTGAACTTGGTAAGTATAACACATTTTATGTCTTTCTACTTTCCCTTGCTCCTTTTCCTTCCCTAGTTCTCTTTCTTCTCAACTCCTTCCCATTTGCAAAATGTCTATTTGTTTCTATCAATTCTTTTTTGCTTTTTATTTATACTTTGCTTTACTGAGGTGATAGATGTGTCTGATTTATTTCAATTAACATATCTGTCAGGTGTGTCCATTTTCCTACAAATGTCCCCAATTTGACCTTCTGTATACACAAGCAGTATTCCCTTCATATGGAAATAAACAGTTTTCTTACAAGGGATGGATCATCCTCTCTCACCCACTAAAACTAAAAGGCTAAGATTAAGACTAAAGGGGCCAGGGATTTTGCTTGCCTGGCAAGTATGAGGTTGTGAATTCAACCCCCATCACACACACACACACACACACACACACACACAAGACTAGATATACTAAAATTAAGACTAAAACCAAGATGGACTCTGGGGGCCAGGGACTTAGCTCAGCAGCATAAGCGCCTGCCTTGCAAGCACCTGTGGTGAGTTCAATCCCCAGTAACAACAACAACAACAACAAAAAGGCTAAAGATGGCGGATCATTAAGCAGCAAAATGTGGAGCCTCCTCTGAGAGAAACAGCTCAGATGCTGGAATAAAACATCCTGGAAAAGACCAGACAGAGGGAGATGTATCCTCTTGACCCAGGAAGAAACTAAAGAAAAAGGAACTAGTAAAAGTCGCAATCATGATGCTACCATTGGAGCTTCCAGGATTCACAGCCAGGCGCACTCGTGGTGGCAGCGCTCTGGCTGCCAGAGCCGCAGTTACACTGAAATCGGGGGTCGGTGAGTCCAACGGAGAACAGAGCTGGTGTGGAGACCTGCACTAACCCATGGTGAGTGCTTGGAATAAGATCCCCCCATGGGAAAGGGGTGACCAACTGGATAAAATATTGGAATCAGGCAGCACGCTCCTGAACAAGGAACAGCAGTGACTTCAATTGCTTGTTCCCTGCCCAGAGCAGACTGGGGGGATCTGCTTGGGTTGGGTCATGCAGAGCTGGGATGGGTCAGACTGGGACCCAATAACCATGGATGAAATTGTCCCCAGAGTTGTCCTGAACCAATTCCATTTGCACAGAACACACTAATGTGAAGGCCCCTGCTGGTTGACTGGCTTGGAGGGGTGGGGCTAAACTTTGCCCTTGCTTGCACCTCAGTACCAACAGCAAACTGGAGAGGGCAGAAATCTCTAGCCAGTGCACTTCAGAAGAAACATAACCAATAAGGAAAGGGACTGGGACCTCCACCATACACCTGTATGGAAGAAACCAGAAACATGACAAGAGAAAGAAATGAGAAAAAAAACCCAGTCCCCAACTCTGGGAATACTGGTCCAGGAGACGTAAACACAGAAGAGACTGAGGGCAGAAAACATGCAATATTGGACATGGCATCAGCTGACATAAAGAGATACCTTTGAGACATTATAGACGAGCTCAAAACTGAAATATTAATATAAGTAAAGCAAGATATAAGAAGATTAATAAAAGAAATGCTAATACCTCTCAAGAAAACATGGAAGAATTGAAAAAGAAAAAGGAGAGAAACATTCAATGAAGAATATATAAAAAAAACCTAGAATACATGAAACAGATTCAGAGAGATTACCAGGAAAGTAAAAACTCCTTTGAAAGCTGAGAAAATTGCCTGAAAGAAACTAGAGATAGATTAACAAAAATTGAACATAGGTTTGCCACGTGTGATTGTGAAAGGAAAGATCTCTTAAAAACAAGGAAACAGGCAGTAACAATACAAAGGCTAGAAGATGACAAGAGGATCTATAACTTAAGAATAAAAAATGTGAGTGAAGAAGCAGGGATAAACACAAAGGAAATACAAAGGCTATTCACAGAAACAATTAAGGAAAACTTCCCAAACACAGGAAAAGGAAATGATATTCAGATGTACAAGGCATACAGAACTCCAGCCACCTCCAACCAAAACAGAGCTACACACAGACATATAATAATCAAGATCCCAGAAATTCAATACAAGAACAGAACATTAAAAGCCATCAGAGAAAAGAAACTCATCACCTATAAAGGAAAAACCATCAAAATAATGACAGACTTCTCGACACAAACCATCAAATCAAGAAGAGCTTGGAGCAAAATATTCCAAGCCCTGAAAGAAAATAACCACCATCCAGATTGATGTACACTGCAAAACTTTCTCTCAAAATGAATGGAGAAACAAGATGCTTCCATGACAAAGAGGAACTAGGGGAATTTGTGACCACCAATTCAACCCTACAAAAAATACTGAAGGACATTGTAGAGAGAGAGAGAAAAAAAAATACTAGGATTTCAAAAACAGTGGCAGAGAGGCCTCAATGAAAGGGACAGTCAGTGGAATGAAGGAGAAAAGTAGACAACCAATGGCAGAAAAATTGCATGGCAGAAATGAGGCAAAGAAGGTTGGCTATAATCACTAACATAGATGGCCTTGATACACTCACAAAAAGAAACACAGGGAGACTAGATCAAGAGATAGGGTTCATCGAGATGCTCTGTATAGGAAATATAATCTTGAAAGAGGGTTTATGGACCAAAAGTCAAATATGAGAAAAAAATGCCCTATGTGACAGGGAACCAGAGAGAAATAGGGGTAACTTGTCCAGCACCTGCAGATAGGTTAGAAAGACATGACACTTTTGTGCAGTAAAGAACTACTCAGCTATAACAAAGGAAAACCTTGAGGCTTTTGTAGGTAAAGAATACAACTTGAGATCAAGTCTAAGAGTGAGAAGTTTTGGAACCACTTAGGTAAGTAATGGATTGCCCCTCCAATCTAAAAACTGAGGGAGTTGGTGGGACCCAAAATATGCAGTGCACCCTGTGGGAGTGAAAGAGGAGGAATTATCTAAAAAAGGAAGGCAGAGGATATTGTTAATAGTGTATCAGGATTGAAAATCCACATTATTTTCACTGCTCTTTTTAGTTTGATTATACTCTGTTCCAGTCTGTCTACTTGTACTAGATTTGAGGGCACAGACAGCTCTCCCAGAAATAGCAGGATATATTATGGTAACCATCCTTTATTTCTTATTAACTTAATCTGAAGCCCTGTATAACTTACACTGTCTTATTATGACTGATCTTAGTTGAATCTGGTTTGTGAGGTTGCTGTTTTGTATTGACTGATTTGATTTGAATCTGCTATGATTGATAATATCAAGTTTGGGAATATAGGCAACTACACTGAAGATGATAAGATTCACTAGGAGGTTTGACTATTACTTGCTTATAAGTCTTATAATGTCTCCAATGTTTTGTTTTTATTAATATTGTTAGGTACTGCTATGTTCAATTATACTATGCCTGATGATATAGATAGTTCTATTGAAGATAACAAGAGACAACATAGTAACCATTGTAGATCTCCTTGTATTGTGGTTTTATATGACTTCTTCATTTCATGTTTTTCTAGGAATTTGCTTTGTTTTGCCTTGCTTCGTAATACAGAAAGGATAGGTATACATGTAGAGACTCATGCATGCATAGAACTTATAAACAGTTTATGAGAACTGATTATATAATGCATGGCAAAATGAACAACTACTTTGAAGAAAAAGAGGCAATATAGTACCCAGTGCTGATTCTGTAGCATCATGATGTGAAATCCAGCAATACTATTATTCTTTGTTCAGATTGATTTTAGTCTGTTTTGATTTGATCATTCAACACACATAAAGGTATGGACATCTATCTTGAAGAGAATGAGAGACACTATGACAGCCATTGTTGACTTCCTTATTGTCTGATCTTGAAGACCTAAAATGCCTTCATCATCCTGTTCGATCAGTTTTATACTATGTTGTTTTGTATGAATTCACTGAATGTGAAGATATGAACAATTATTTGAAGAAAATAAGTGACAATATGATAGACAGCGAAGATCTCTGGTTGTCTTGCTTTGAATTCTATGTCTCTTACATTGCTTTTTTATGTTTTGTTTTGTTCTGTTTAATTTTATCCTCTTTAAAATAAAATTTTAAAAAATATGGACTCTAGAGTATGGACCAAGGTTAATGATGTTATCTACATGCCCTTGCTATGTGTCCTGCTTCCCTACTGAATCAATATTGCCCTGGAAGCTATGTTTGTAATCTGACTTGATAATGATACTTTGACCCACATTGTTCCTATCTCGTGATTTTGCCCTATAAAACAATTGCAGAGAGACGACCTTAGTGGCAACCTACTTGGAACGTCTCCTATCTCTCAGGAGCTATTCTTAGTCCCCGTTTCTAGTCTCTAATAAATCTTTACTATTCTTAAACTCTTCATCCTTTGGAATTCCTTCTTTGACTTTAAGGGCCATGAACCAACACATCTGGCATCTAGCACATTAGAAGTTATGTCTCTACTATATTGATATATTTTTTACACTTTTAGGAAACCTATGTGTATTGTGCTATGTAATCAGAGTTCTCCAAATTTTTTAACCTCAATTCTAAGTCTAAGTGGTTCAGCCTCTCAAAATAATTCATTTACAATGGTTTCCACATATCTGAATTCCTTGTTGTGTTTTACCTCTTGATTGGATGGATTTATCATTGATTTATTTGAGAAATTTTTTTTTGCTTTTTTCACTTAATAAACACAAATGTACATGAGAATGACTTCCTGTTCCCTTCATTCACAACTTGTAAGAATAACCTTAGATCATAATTTATTTTCTCACAATTTTGATAACAATATTTTCATCTAGGTCTCAGAGTTTTTGTGTTTAATATAAGACTGGTATTATTTTATCCTTTTAAGGGGAAATTCTTTGATAAACAGTTATTTTTAAAAAGATAATTTATTCACTCAAAAAAATTTTGGTTGATTTTTTGGTTCTAAAAGGGTGTGTTTCAATTCAGTATTATTAGTCTATAGCTAGACATATCAGAATTGCAAATATCAGAATTAAAGGAAATTCTGGTAAATGGAGTTTAAGACTTATTTACATTAAAATTAGAAGTGACAGCTGCAAAGATAACAGGATTTTTCTTATTAAATTCATTTTTCTGTATCAGCAATCAGGTTTATGTTGACCATTTCAGAATGAGATATGTGTGAGTCAGAATTCTATAAATTAACTAATGTACTTACAGTTGAGAGAGAACTTCAATGGAAAGAGCATGCATGGAAATAAGGCAATGGAAAATTCTGACACACAACATATTTATAATCTAAATATAAATAACATCAGTTGTCAACAACTGAAACATCAGCAACTTCAGTTCCCAACAAGTTTGGTTACCAGCAACATCATAGTCATTATGATTCAGAATAAAAGATTTTAAATTCATGATAGTTGTGACCAAAAACAAAAATCAAATAAAAAATACATGAAGGCAAAATTTGTTAACATTCTTTTATAAGCAGCATGCAGGAGTTAGATGGCTTACTTTTGATTTCCAGCTCTATTAGTAAACAGCTCTGATCATTTAAGTCACTTAATCTTTTGGCTCTGCTCATACATTTCTTATCTGCAATACAACAGATTCAATTTTTAAAAATTGCATTCCACTCGTACATAAGTATTCTTCTGAATTACTGTGAGTGTTAGGACAGGGCGAAGTGGGTAAGAGGAAACTGATTGAGTGGGGATGTGATAAGAATTTCCACTTTTATCTGCTTTGGGGTTTCAATCTGCTTTTCATTTTATTTGAAGGAGAAAATAAGGTCTGATAAAAAATATGAAATGTAAGGTTCATTCTGGCTTTATAATTTCATTATGCTGTATATAAGTTCTTTTTCTTGTAATTCATGATATACTGTCAGCAGAGAAAAGATATGGAATAAATAGTTGCTATTTTCAGTGGATTTGTCATCCATCATAAATTTCTTTTACACTTCTATGCTTTCCTGTTTCTTGGCCTAAAATCTGTCACTCTATAGTCCTATAATATGTGACTTCTTCATTATGTGATGCCACTAGGTATTCTTTAATGGCCGTTTGTCCCAAAGCCAAGGTCAAGGTTCAGTACCACATCTGCCTTTCATGGTGTTCAGTGCATAGATTATAGTTGTTGACAGTGTGGGGTTAGTCAGAGAGAAAAAGAGATGGAGGAGACTAGATATGTAAGCATGTTCACCAAGTATGTAAGTCATTAAGAAATAAATAAATTAAATAAGTCAGTTTATATACTCCTGTAGTAGAAATTGAGCTGAGAATTATGTGTGGAAAAATGCATTGTGCTAACTTCTTTCTCTCTCGATTATTTCTATGTTATTAGTAGTGAGAACTAATTACTGGTTTTAGGTGGTAAAGTTTCAACCAGCATATGAGAAATGAAATCGTGTTAGTTCTAAGGATGAACATTAAAGCTTCTGCCTAGTATGGTAACACATATTTTTAATCTCAGAATGCTGGAAATCTGACACAGGAGGCTACCAAATTCAAGTTCACCCTAAGCAACCTAGTGAGATCTTGTCTCAAAAATAACAAATAAAAAAGAGCAGGGGATGTAACCTAGCATGAAAGTTCTTTGTCCAATCTCCAGGACTGTAAAAATTATTAAAACTAATTAGCTTACCAAAACAAATTAGGAGATTTACCAGAAATCTTAAATTACTAAAAAGTCTATTCATTTTTCAAGGAAATTTAAGATTACAGAAAAGTTTTTCTTCTCAGCATCTTATTGGCTATCATAATAATTTTCTTTCTTCCTGTGCCAGCTTCTACGGTCATGGCTTCCACCCGTGAGATTAAGTGACTCGCCATATCACTTGACACTGGAGTAAGCAGGTGATTTGCATTTCCCAAAGGTATGTTATCTCATCCTGTGTTTTGCTGTATTGAATCTCTGCCATCACCATAGAAACACTTCCAGACCAATCTGCTGAACAATAAAAGAAGTGTGCAGCCCAACCAAGTCACCACAGTGGTCCATGCCAAGTCAATCCTACATTAGCCAACCTCTTGCTACTGAGTGAGAGCCGGCAACACAAACGTGACTCAGCATTGTGTTACCAGAGAAAAACTAACCAATGATCGCAGCCTAATTTGCAAACATGCAAGTTAGTCGTTAAGTAAATACTAGTTATATTAAGCCATCGATTTGAGGCAATAGATAATTACTGTGAAAGTCCTAATATTTAATGCAAATCAGTGGATACAATGAAAATGTTTATCATTTCTTATCTCATTGTGTGCATTTCTTATCTCATGAAGTCATTATTTCCTTTGCTATAGAATTTAGAACAAGATCATGATTTAATGCATGAAACCAGTGCTTTATTGAGCTGAGACATTTAATTATAATATTAAGAACTTTTTTATGTTTGTAGCAAAGTTTTAAATTTTTAAACTTTTTTTGAGACAGGGTTTCACTGTGCACTTGAGGCTGGTCTTCAACTCACTTCGTTACCCTGGCTGTCCTCAAACTTGCAGCTGCGCTTCTTCCTCAGCCCCGAGTGCTGCGATTATACAGCCGTGCACCACCATGCCTGGTTAGCATTCCTTTTTTTTTTTTTTTTTAAATTCAAACAATTGTATTACCACAAAAGTGGAGCAAAATAATCATGAGATCCAGAAACAGCCCAGGTGTTGCTTTCTTGAAAAAAAGCAATAGAAAAAATAGTTTTACAATGGAAATACTTGAATATCAAAATGTTGATGGACTAGGAAGCTCCAAGGATCATGGAGATATGAAATTAATAAATACAGATGACTAAAATAACTTTTTTTGGAGCTCTAGGAATTGGTCTACTATCTGCTGTGCTCAACAAAGTGATCACTCTAGAAAACAAAAAGCATATTGCAAATTAAACCTATCTAGAAATTAGCTATACAAGAAGATAGGATAAATTCTTTCTGACTTATGTTTTTGTTCCGCTAATGCATGACCTCATTCAATTTTGTCTCTTACATCCAATGAATTAAATGAGAATATACATTGGTTAAACATTATAGAGGAGAATAAAAATGCTAACAAATTCAGATATAGATTATTTTTTGAAGTCTGGGTAAACAATTTCATATTATTTTTTTACTAGTTTCAACCTGTTTCATTGTCTCAGAATCAGCTGGTCATGCTTCAAACCCAGTGGTCAAAAATACTCATACAGGGTCAGGACTGGTGGCAGGCATAATTCTATCACTCAGAAGGCTGAGGCAGGAGAATTTCTGCAAGTTCAAGGCCAGACTGGACTACACAAGGAGTTCAAAGCCAGCCTGCACAACGTAGTGAGATCTTGCCTCAAAATAAGAAATAAAACAAACAAAAAAATATACCCACACACACATAAATAAGCATGTTGCCAGCTGAGATGCTGTTGAAACAACAGGTAAAATTTAATATCATGTGTATATGGCATGTATGTGTTTGTGTATAAGATTTTTTAAAACAGTGATACTTCATGGTGGAATCTGAGGTAATAGTTTAGGAATAAAGAAAGAATGAAATGAAAATTTCCTTTTTAATATATAAATATTCCTCCATTTTAAAAGGTAATGATAAAAAATGCAGAAGCAATATATTCTCACCAAATGATGAAAAGAATTTCAAAACATCAACAAGTAGCCCTCAAAACTCCATCTAAAATGTGTCCCCCGAAATGGAAGTACATAGTCATCCGTGGCAAAAAATGCTCCTTAAATAGATGGTACTTTTCAAAAACTAGTTCACTATAAAGAAAACAAATGACATTATGTTACTGAGCTGTGTTGTTTCCAATATTTTACTTTTATTTTAATATTTGGTTCACATGTAGTGAAGTTTATGAGTTTTGAACTTTATAAAAATACACATTCAATATTTCTTGATAAATATGTGTTCACCTTGAGGGTGAAAGAATATAAAGTTAAAATGCTTCTCTTTACCTCATTTTTCAGAAAAAGAACAGATAAAATTTTGAGGTTGTGGTTCTTCTTCTATTGCATTGCAAGTATCTATGTAGTATATCTGTCTCAAAACTTAAAGAAATATTTTCTTTTTCTCAGAACATAATTTTTTCATGAATTTGCATGGAGTATACATTTTAACTGGAACATTTTGAGACATGTATATTTGGGAATTTACTTTTCTTAAAAAATGTTTTCTTTCCCCAGAGTGGAGAGACCTGTCAAAAGAAATTAGAAGCTTCAAAAAGGTGAGATATTTGCTTTTCTGCAAGAAATATTTCCAGAACACATAGAAATGTAAAAAAAAAAAAACCCATTTAATTTATGACACTTAATTCCATTAATGACATTTAATTCCTTTTTCTCTGCCTGTCTGGATATATCTCTATCTCTGGTTTTCTTTCTTTAACTTTGCCTGTTTCTCTATGTCTCTCTTTTCCATTCTATGTAGAGCCACGGATTTCTGTTGGAATTTAAATCACTTCATATGTTATGGTTTATGTTCACAAGCAACCACTCAATTTATGAAAATCATGATCAGCAATGTTAACAACAATAACCAAACTCTTATCTATTGTGGTTTAACTTCATTTGCCTAAAATACTGTTTTAAGTGTCTCTCAAGAGAAAAAAAAAACTTCTAGAAATGTATATTGAGCTAAAATCTTCCTCCAGTCACTCTTTTTTTAAAAATTTTATTTTAAAAAGGTAAAAAAAACAGAACAAAGCAGATCAGAAGAAAACAATGTAAGTGACACAGATTTCAAAGCAAGACAACAGGAGACTTATAGTGGCTACCATAATGTCTCTTGTTTTCTTCTAAATAGTTGTCCATATCTTCACACACAATGAATTCATGGCAAAAAAAAAATAGTATAAAGTTGACCAGAACAGAATAATTAAGGCATTAGAGGCCTTCACAACCAGACAATAGGAAAATCAACAATGGTTAACATAATGTCTCTTGTTTTCTTCAAAATAGCTGTTTATACCTTCAGGTATGTTGAAATTAAACAATACAAAACAGATTAAAACCACTGTGAACAAAGAATAAAAACATTACTGGATTTCACAGCATGATGATAGGGAATCAGCAATGCATAACATAGTATCTCTTTTTGTTCAAAGTAGCTGTTCCTTTCATCACACATAATACAATCAATTCTCATAAACTGTTTAGGAGGAGTTCTAGGCATGTATAAGCCTCTACATGTATACCTATTCTCTCTGCAATAGAGGGAAAAACAAAACAAATTACTAGAAAAATAAGAAACAAAAAAGACAAATAAATAACAATAGCAAAGAGCCAAAAAGAATGATGATATGGGCCTTCAAAACAAGGTGGTAGGAGCATAACTAAGGCTGTTGTTTTACATAGTGATCTTCAAAACAGTTCTTCAGATCACCAGACACAAACATGCAAAATTGTTCCAATCCTATGAATGTTAGCCATTTTGTTCATTAGCTATCCTAAGTGTGTTTATATAAATTTAGATATTTTTTCTTTTCTTTTCATTTTTTCTTTCCTTCATTTCCCTGAGATATTTTTTTCCACTTTGAGCAGATTCTTACCCTCTCACCATATTGAGGATTTGGTATCTTATGTACCCTTACTATTTCTTATACTAGGGAGACAATACAGTATTTACACGTGAGTTTTATTTCGCTTATGAGTATAGTCTCAAGTTGCATCCATTTACTTATAAATATCTCAGTGTGATCATTCTGTACAGCTGAGTAATACTCCATTGTATAAAAGTATCACATATTCTTATCCATTCCTCAGTTGATGGACATTTAGGTTGTTTCCAAGGTATGACTATTACAAATTGTGCTGCTATAAACATGGGTGCACGTATATTTCTGTGATATGACGTTTTCAGTTCTTCTGGGAATATGCCTAGAAGTGGAATAGCTGGGAAAAATGGGACTTTCAATCCCAGCTTTTTGAGGAACGTACAGACTGATGTCCACAGTGGTTGCACCCAGTCTGCACTCCCACCAACAGTGCAGAAGAGTTCTTCTCCAGAGTTATTGGTAGTTTTCTTCATCCTGAGCATTTTTTCTAGAGTGAGATGAATCTCAGTGTGGTTTTAATTTGCTTTTCTCTAATGACCAGCGATGCTGAACATTTTTTCATGTCTTTGTTTACCACTTGTATTTCTTTATCTGAGAACCATGTATTCATTTCAGATGCCCATTTTTGCATTGGAGTTTTGAATTTTGGGGGTCTGTTTATTTTTTTATTCTTTATATATTCTTGAAAGAAGTCCTTTGTCTGAGGGACAGTAGACTAAAATTTTTTGAAAATCCACGGGTTTCCTTTTTACTTTGTTGGAGATTGCTTTTGACATGCAAAAACTTTTTAATAAGACAAGTCCAAGATATTGATTCTGGGAAGTATTTCTCATACAGTTCAATTTTGGTTCATGAATTCTCTGCTTACCCCTATTACTTCAAGATTTCTACCTACTTTGTCTTCCAGCAGTTGTAGTGTTTCTGTTTTAATATTTAGATCTTTGATACATTTTGACTTTAGTTTAGTACATGGTGATAGGCTTGGGTCTAGTTTTAGTTTTCTGCATAAGGAAAGCCAGTTTTTTTTCAGCACCACTTATTAAAGAGACTATCTTTCTTCCAGTGAATGTGTTTGGCACCTTTAGTAAAGACAAGATGGCTGGGTGTGTTTGTAGTTGTACTTATATCTTCTAATTTATTCCATTGATCTTCAGGTCTACTCTTATTCCAGGACCATGCTGATTTTATTACAGTAGCTTTATAGTAGAATTTTAAGTCAGAGATTATGATGCCTCCTACCTTGCCTTTGTTGTTCAGAATTGCCTTTGCTATTCTATGTCTTTTCTGGTTCCAGATGAATTTTAGGAGTGATTTCTCTAGGTCTGTGAGGTATACTAGTGGTATTTTGATGGGGATTGCATTAAATCTGTATAACAATTTTGGAAGAACGGCCATTTTCACAATATTTGTTCTTCATATCCATGAACAAGAGATATCTTTCCATTTTCTGAGATACTCTTCAATTTCTTTATTCAGGGTATTATAATTTTTGCCTGAATAGATCATTTACTTCTTTTGTTAGATTGATTCCTAAGTATTTCATTTTTTTGGATGCTAGTGTGAAGGGTGTGCTTCTCTTATTTCTCTCTCAGTGATTTTGCTGTTAGTGTATAGGAATGCTATTGATTTTTGAGTGTTGACTTTGTATCTAGCTACATTATTGAATTTAGTTATTGTACCTAGGTGTCTGTCAATGGAGTTTTTGAGATCTTCTATGCAGAGTATCACATCATCCACAAATAATGATAATTTAACTTCCTCTTTTCCTATCTTTACTCCTTTTATTTCCCTCTCTTGTCTCATTGCTCTACCTAGTATTTCCAGCACTATGTTGAAGAGGAGTGGTGATAATGCACATCTTTGTCTTGTTCCTGATTTTAGAGTAAAGGCTTTCAATTTTTGGCCATTTAATATGATGCTGACTGTTGATTTGTCGTAGATGGCTTTCATCATATTGAGGTAAAGACCATCTATCCTGATTTTTTGTAGGGTTTTTAACATGAATGAGTGTTGGACTTTATCAAAAGCTTTTTCTGCATTTAGAAATTATGTTTATTGATTTGCATATGCTGAACCATTCCCGCATTCCTTGGATGAATCCCACTTGGTCATGGTGTATAATCTTCTTGATGACTTGCTGCATTCTGTTTGCCAGTATTTTATTGAGAATGTTTACAACTGTGTTCATGAGGGAGATTGGCCTATAGTTCTCTTTTTTTGGTTGGGTCTTTCACAGGTTTTGGTATTAGAGTAATAGTTGTTTCCAGGAATGAGTTAGGGAGAATTGCTTCCCTTTCAATTTCACTGAAGTGTTTGAGGAGTGTCAGCATTAAGTCTTCCTTAAATTTCTTGTAGAATTCAGCAGTGAATGCATCAGGAACTGGGCTTTTTTGTTGGTGAGGTTTTAATTACATTTTTAAGTTTCATTCATTGAAATTGGGTTATTCAGAATTTTTACAATATCTTAATTCAGCTTTGGTAATTCATATGTTTCTAGGAATTTGTCCATTTCTTCTGTGTTATCAAACCTATGACAATAGAGGTTTTTGAAGTAAGCAATGATGATTTCTATTTCCTCAGGGTCTGTATTGATTTCACCATTTTCACTCCTTATTGCATGAATTTGAGTTTTTCTTTCCTTTTTTTAAGTAAGATTGGCTAAGGACATCAACTTTATTTATTCTTTCAAAGAACAAAGTCTTTGATTCATTGATTCTTTGTATAATTCTTTGCACTGATTTCTGCTCTAGTCTTTATAATTTTCTCCCTTATTTTGGGTTTGGGCTTGCTTTTCTTTTTCTAGATATTTGAGGTGTAGCATCAGGATGTTTATTTGTGTTCATTCTGTTTTCTTGATGTGGGAATTCAATGCAATAAATTTTTCTCTGGGAATTTTTTTCATTGTATCCCACAAGTTCTGGCAAGTTGTATTTGTATTTTCATTTGCTTCTAAATATTGTTTTATTTCTTCTTTAATTTCCTCTGTAACCCACTGATTGCTCAGGAGTGTATTATTCAGTTCCATGTGTTTGTGTGGTTTTTGCAGTTTCTTTTATCATTAATTTCTAGTTTCATGGTGCTATGATCTGATAACATGCATGGGGAAATTTCAATTCTTTTGCATTTACTTGAGCATGTTCTGTGGGCTATTATATGGTCTATTTTAGAGAATGTTCCATACACTGCTGAGAAAGATGTATATTCTGATGTTGTTGGATGGAACACTCTGTAAATGTCCACCAAGTCCATTTGTTCACAGATGTGACTCAGTTCTGTTATTTCTTTGCTGATTTTCTGTCTAGTTGATATGTCCCTTTGTGTCAATGGGGTGTTAAGGTTTTCTGTTATAATTATGTTACTGATGATTTGATTTTTCATTTCTGTTAATATTTGTTTTATACAGCTGCGTGCTCCCAAATTTGGTGCATATATATTTAAAATTGTTATTTCTTTTTCTTGAAGTTTTCCCCTAACTAGTATATAGTGACCTTCTTTATCTCTTTGGGTCATTCTTGGTTTGAAGTTCATATTGTTTGCAAAGAGAATAGGTACATCTGCTTTTTGGAGGGGATTCCTGTTGATTGAAGTATTGTTTTCCATCCTTGGACTTTCAGTCTCTGAGTTTTCTTTTGGGTTAAATGGGTTTCTCTTATGCAGCATATGGTTGGATATTTTTTCTTAATCCATTCTGCCAGTCTGTTTCTTGTAATTGGTGAATTGAGGCCTTTTACATTAATGGCATATATATATATATATATATATATATATATATATTTGACATGTTATCTTTCTGCTGTTGTATCTTAACTTTACATTCTGTTTAACTGTTTGTCTTGCTTAGTGGTTTTTTCCTATGTGTATCTAGAATGTCTTTCAGTATTCTTGTAAGGTTCATTTGGTGGTCATGAAGTTTGACTGTTCATCTTCATGGAAGTATCTTATTTTTCCACCAGTTTTGAAGAGCAATTTTACAGGGTACATCAGTCTGGGTTGAAAGTAATTTTCCTTTAGGATGTGAAATACTTCACTGCATGCTCTTCTTGACTTCATTGTTTGTGTGGAGAAGTCTGCTGTGATTCTGATAGGCTTTCCTTTACAGGTGATCTGTCTCCTCTCTAACAGCTATTAATATTCTGTTCTTATGTTGGATTTCTGAAGTGTTGATTATTACATGTTTGGGTGTAACTTTATTTTGGCTGTGGCTATTTGGAGTTCTATGTGCTTCACTTATCTGTATCTCAATTTCCATTCTCATGTTTGGGAAATTTTTAGCTATCACTGCTGTAAACAGCCTCTTGATACCATTTGTGTTGTCATCTTCTTTTTCATTTATACCTATCAATCTTATTTTGTTTTTCTTTGCATCATCTTGTATCTGTTAAATTGTCATTTTCTGATTTCTTGTGAGTTGTAAAAAGATCTTTCTTTTCCTATTCACTAGCTGCAATCTTGTCTTTGAGGTCTGAAAGTCTATCTTCACTTTCATTGAGGTGGTTTTGCCAACTTTCAATGGAATTTTTTATTTCCTGTATGTCTCTCTGAATCTGTTTCATGCATTCTCCTTATTTCTTATATTGTTCATTCAACTTTTCCATTTTTTTGCATTTTCCTCTAATTTTATAAACTATGTCTCCTTTAGATATGTTCAGCATTTCTTCATTACATTTATTATTTCTTCTTTTTCCTAGGAGATTATTTCTTTCCTGAGTTCCTTTATAGCTTAGTGGAGTTGTTTCTTTACTTCAGTCTGTATCATTTCATGGGTTTCAGTTGTATGGCTTTCATTTTCTTCTATGTCCATGTCTCCTAGGCTTGTTCAGGATGGGCTGCATTTTGCTCTTTCATTTTGTCATTTTCCTATATTCCCTTGTTGTTTCTTGGGTTGAGAATATCTATCGCTACTGCAAGGAGTTTCCCCATTAGAGTGGAGATTGTTAGACAGGCCTTACCAGGTGGCTCCCAGCCTCTCAATGTTCCTGGGCAGGGTCCAAATAGGCCTAGAGGGATCTTCCTGTGGGTCCTCCTGTGATGGGGGACACTGGGTGGGGCCATACCAGTCTCCAGGTGATGCACTAAAGCTTCCCTGTGGGGTAGAAATCCTCTAGGGGCTTTCTTTATTCTTTTAGATGTCTATTGCTCCAGTGTGTTGAATGGCTCTTTAGTGTGACAGAAGATCCAAAGGAGCAGGAAGGTCCATAGCTTGATCTCCATTAACCTTTGGGCTCAGACTGCACAGGCATGCACACACGTCAACTGGAAAAAGTGCTGCATGTTGGAAAAGCAAGATTAATCAGAATTAATTAGTTTCTTATAATCCAATTTATTTTATAAATGATTTAAGATACTCTGCAAAAACATATTTTATATGTTATTTCATATATAGACAACATAAAATAAGTTATATCCAAGTTACATATTTCTATGTCACTGAAGAAAGTATGGAAAAGAAAAGCTAATTACAAGAGATATATAAAGGCAAGAAATATGATAAAAGCATTGAATTTACAGATTAAGTTCTAAATAAATACTTGTACTCTTTGGACTATAGACCTGGAAATACAAATAAATATGTCTATACTGCTGAATTACAGAATGAAAAAAAAGTATGCTCCTGTGTAAATCTTAAGACTTTTAGTCTTTTAGTTTTTTAGTCTTAAGACTTTATTCTAAAAGAATCAAGACAGCATGTATAAAATTAGTAGGGAAGTGATAAACATGATTAGATTTAAGTTAAAGTTATTTTGTGCATGACTAATAAAGATTAAAGAAAAGAAGCTGAAAGGAAGAAAAAAAGAGACAGTGATAAATTTTCTTAGTGATACCAGAAAAACTCTGGAAACCACTCATTGGATGGAAAGGGAAAAGCGGAACTTGAAGATTGGTTCACAGTTTTTTGGCTTTACTCACATACATGCACACACATGCAGACATGCATGCATAATGCAGCCAGGGCTAAAAAATAGGACACAAATAAGAAAATATAGGGGGCTGGGAATTTAGCTTAGTGGCACAAGTTCTTGCCTGACAAGCATGAGGTTGTGAGTTTGATCTCTGGTACAATAAAAACAAAAACAAAACAAAATAAAAACAAATAAGAAAATATAAATGTGTGTTTCTTTCAGCAATAACTCTAAGAAAGAGTTTTTTTTGTTTGTTTTGTTTTCTTTATTGCTCTTCTTGAAGCTCACTGACACGAGGTCCCTTTGATTTGAACACAGTCATCACACAATGGTACAATATCTACTCTCTATCTCACGTTTTGCCCTGGTATTTCCTAGGCTCTGTTTCTTGCTGATAGTGTCTGAGCAAACATCCCTATCACAGACCACCGCAGTCTCCTGAGAAGTTATCCTTGCCCTTGAAATTTTTAGTATGCAACATACTTTCTTTTCCTTGGGGTCATTCATTCATTCACCAAGGGACGAATAAATGACCCAGGTACAGTTCCTCAAAAGCCTTAATAAGCCAGACACTTTCCTGCCCTGGATGTGATTACAATCTATAGAGAGAACTCAGAAAGTCATGGCAAAGAAGCAAAGTATCTGTTTCATTAAATAGTGTCTAATATTACAAAGCAAAGCAATACAAGGGACTAGAAAATCTCCTGGTTATTTTTAATTTTAAATAGGGTATTCAGAGATAATCTAAGAAGGTGATATCCAAATAAGACAAGAAAGATATGAGGGAATAGCAGCACTGCACCATCTGAAAGAAAGTTAACGCATAAGGAGGCGCAGCAGGGGCAAACTTTTGCTCCTGAAGAACCTTCTAACTTTTCCTCTCTGCCACGTCCTGAGACCCCCACCTCTGACTCACATGATTAGGGATAGTTAAAGGACCATGGTACTGTTGGGTAACACAAACTAGTTATGTCTATTGCTAATGGACAAAGTATAATAAAATGTAATGTTGTATCACAATAACTAATATTCATTGCTTTTTACAGCATCTGTGGAGTAATGAAGCAGATGGCTTTTTGAACACTTTTGTGTTTTTCTCATGAAGCTGCAGACACAATATCGCCTTGGACTTTAGGCATCTGCACTCTTCCCTGAGGGGGGAAATGACTCACAGTGCCTGATCGGAACCTGGCTGAAATGGGAGATCTATGTTTCTCTCCACAGGACCTCAGGAGCACTCTCGCAATACGGGACTATCTTCCTCCACAATAAGCAAGCCAAGAACAAGCCACAAGCGGAAGATATTCTATTCTGACTTATCTAGGAAATTATGTAGCACACTCATGCCATGTTTATTCTGTCAAAAGCAACTAAGACCACATCACACTGTAATGGCCGGAGAATCAGATCCTTTATCATGAGTGTCACAGTTTACTAGTTATATTTTTAGACTATTACAAGAAATAGTAGCAGATACAGAATCCCAGGTTGAAGGTAGTTAAAGAAAGTCCCCTGACTGGTAAATTAAAGCTAATAGTAATGAAATTGAGAAGGTCAAATTACATAATTTGCCAGAAAGCACAACACCCTTATCAGAATATTATCTCCAATTCCATGTGGTAAACATAGCAGTGGTGACAAATCAAAGTGACAGCTCCTTTGGACGCTCTGCTCCTGGGAGAGTATGTAGTAGTAAAAACAAGTAGTTTAGTGTATTTTAATGTGGGTTTTATGTCTGAAGGTCTTATCTTTCTCATGGCTGCAGTTTTATACTTGGTCCATAAAGTCTGTGCCAGAAATTGCAGAGCTTAAATGCTACGTATCACATTGGTAGTATAATTTCAGAGAGCTTGCATGTAACATTGGCTACAATGGAAATTGTGTTATCATGGCATTAGCATATTCATGTACATTGGCACAAAAACGTTTAACTTAAAAAAGAAGCATTACAGAAAAAAAGCGTCCAAGTGACTAGCAATTTGATTATTTTCCAAAGAACAAAATAATGTCCCAATAGCTCACTATAGGATTAGGGAAGTGTTGGTAGACTAGAATGGATACTTCTCACCATATTGCAATGACCAATAATATCTCATGCTATGAGTTACATATATCCCTCAGGGAATAGAAATTATTATTTATCGAAAGTTATGTGTTGAAATGTTGCCTCATGGACTCTTTCAATAAAAAATGAAATATTTTAAGTTTCTTAAAAACATGCTTGTGAAACTACTAATATTGAGCATTTGTTTTAACTTATTCATGGCATGCTCCACATTCTTGGTCATATTAAGATTCTCTTTATTGGAGGTTTGTTATTTGAAGGAACCTTTGTTCACTTATGATGACTGTGTGTGTGTGTGTGTGTGTGTGTGTATGTGTGTGTTTCAGTACTAGGTATGGAACCCAGGACTTCTGCCCATTAAGCAACATTGTATTAATAGGCCACATCTTCAGCCCCTAGAACTTTTTCAAAATGTTCTAACATTCATAAATAAGGAAGCATCCCTTGCTATTAAAATTAAAAAAAATTCAAGTATTGTGTTCACAGTGAATTTGTCAAAGAATTATACACTAAGATAAGACAAATTTCATAAGTAATTATGTACAAATTTTAAACTATCTAAACAAAGAGGAAGTAGACTCAAGTTATTTAGTATGTATTTAGTGAAATAATTTCATGTTCCAAATGTTTTATCACAAAACATTATTTTGCAACTGTATTTACGTGTGCATACTTGTGTGGTGCTTATGTGTTGTACATGTAGGTTCATTGTCAAGTCTGAGAATAACAACTACCTTTCAAATAATTCGACAGTATATGGATAATGTTAGTGTTCTGATCTGTACTCACTTTGGTGCTTTGCTCCTGAACTCTGCCCCAGCGGGTTAGATGGCTGTCTTCTCGCCCTATATTCAACAATACCTTCTAGGTAAATTTAATCCTCATCTTACACACACAAAACCCATATTTGAGAAACGGCTCATCTCAGGCTTTTGCTTGCTTCACAACTGCAGCTACCAGCGGTGGCAGGGGAGAGAGAGGGTCCTGTATCCCTGCTCTCCTCTAATCTAATATTGTGCCTGTGAGTCAATTCTTACGATCTTTGATAAATAGCTTGAAAAAAGACAAAACTGTGATAGTATAATGTTAGAGATCTCACAATTTTCCTTCTTTTGCATTAGCCTCATTTTTCCCCTTTTCTTCATTTATTTTTTTTTGTTTTTTTAGAAAGTGGCAATCTTAATTGTTTCCATACCATCTTAGTTGTAAGCAAGCACTTCAAGAACTGCAACTGTATTTATAATCTAGATCTACCAGGCCAAAAGTTAAAGTCTCTAATTGCTGGTTTCCTCACTTGCTGTCATGAAAATATTAATAAAAATGAAATCCCTGAGCACACTGCTAGGCACTTAGCAAAGGCCTGATCCCAGGCACACATTGTTATTTCTGCTGAGGAATTCACTACAATGCATAATGCTACACAACTAGAAGTCTTAAAAACAGAGTATGGTATGTTTGATTTTTTTTCTGTACTTTGCACAGAAATTAATATTCATAGAGAAAAAGGAGTTCTCCTCAATCTGATGTTTGACATAGATAACTTCACTAATGTGAATATCGACCATTTATTTCAGTTGGTGTATGTTTTACATTAAATACTTTTCAAATCAGATTTTTAGGTTGTTAACCAGCATTAGTTGTTAATCAATTCATTCAGAGCAAATCAGTTTTTAAAATGTTATTGGTCTTGTCTGCACAGTAGAATCATCTAGGACACTTTACAAACTAAATCTTCATACTCTGTCCCAGTAGATTCTGATTTAATTTGCATGAACTAAGGCCTGTGTAGTTGGACTGTTTTAAATTCCTTGGGTGATTCTTAAATATGGGAACACTAGCCTAAAGAAAAAGAAAGGGTAAAGTCAATAGAGTATTGAAAAGCTTCATAGGCAATACCAGATATAAGATAAGAAAGAAATTTTAAACATAATGATCCTCAAATTAATAATGAGTGGTAATTTGCATGCTATATTTCCTGAGCTATTTTCTAACACATAGCTTGGCAACTATCATTATCAAAGGGATGACAAATTGTTCAGAAAACATTTTTTACTCTCCATTTGTTTTTCAAAATAACTTATCCCCCAAATACATCTGTAGTTTTCCCTGTTTCTCAAATTGGGCAATTTAAAGAACAAATTTCCTGTCATCATACAGGACACGGGAGAGGGAACTACAATACTTGCATTTTAACTTCATCTCTGCAACCAAACAGAATAGTTAATGTAACCTTTGACAGAATAAATTTTAATATACTTGGCAACATACTAAACAATACAGTACAAATGAATCTATTCATATTTATTTTATAATATGAGAAAGCACAGTATTTTCCAAAAGGTACTCCAGGCTGAAAATTTGATTATGTGGGAACGCATTGCAGTTGTGCATGACAACCCTGATTCCTACATTAAACTTTATTAAAAAGAAAGAAAAGTGATATACAAACTGAATAATCTCACTTTTCTGGTGTTCATGGCACTGCCTAATGACAATGGTCATGATAAATTCCCATACAGACTACCTCAGATACTATGAAAATAATCTCCTTTAACTCATATTAGATATTCAGGTTTTACACTAGCTGCCGGTCTTTGAAAAATGCTTCTTAAGAGCCAAAATGATTACTCCAGTTAAATAACTGTGACGATTTTGCAAATAGTATAGTAGCCTGTGCATTGCAAATAAAGCAAAATAAATATGTGCCTCACAGGTCTGGGCTTTGTTAGGCAGCGCGGTGTCAAACTAAAGGACTTTAGACTAACTAAACTAAAGGATTTAGACTAGAGCTGTATCTCAACTTCCTGTAAGGAATTTTGTAGCCTGAGTAAATTCCTGGGGGAAAAAAAACTGTTTACAAACTACTGACAAAAAGAATTGCACACTCCAGACCTGAAGCTAAAGATATTCCTGTCCAGACGGAAATTCAGCCTAAATTGTGATAACATAACAGGGGGTTTGTAGAAGAAAGCCAGTATATATTGTTTTTGTTATACCAGGGATTGAACTCATGACCTCACACTTGCCAGGCAGGCACTCGTGCCACTGAGCTAAATCCCCAGCCCCTGAAAACCAGTGTAAAATAAAGAATAAGGAAACAATTTCAGTGTGATTGGCGTATCTAAAATAGTCTGATTTTACTAATTTGTTCCGCGATGTATAAACCATGCAGAGATTCTATAGTTATAAAATCTACCTAGTTCCTTTCCTTAGCATCTCTCTGAAGTGTGCCCAGTTACACTTCTTAATACTTTTACACTCAAACCACCAGCATAGAAATCTAATTAATCGTTTCACTTCTCTTTTTCCATCCGTCTTCTGTGCTACAACTGGATTTTAAAACATACATTACATTATTTATTTGTTTAACTGAAGATACTTTTTGAAAACTTCCCAGGTTTCCTACACTACATGAAGCACACAGGATGCCATGGTAGGAGACAGGAAACAGTTTTGCTGGAGGCACTTCTGGAAGTTCCTGATGAGGGTTCCTGGAGAAGATCTCTGGAGAACCTTTCTTTTTCTATAAGAAAATTAATCTTATCAGGCCAGAGTCCTATTCTTATGACCTCACTAACCCTACCTATGTAAGAACCTCAATATATGGAGGGGACACAAGCTCCAAAATACATGAGATATTTACAGTCACTTCATTTTATCTATAGGAAATTATGTCATGTCCCTCCCTCAGTAAAGTTACCAAGAATCTGTGGATATTCAAGTTCTTTATATAAAAGGACATGGTATTTGCATATAACTTGTATAATCTCTGCTACATCTGAAATCATTTACAGATTACATAGAATAGCAAATATAATTAACATAGAAATTATATATTTCATTGTTTTAATGTATTATTTGTGAAATAATAGCAAGAAGAAGTCTAGACATGTTAGTACAGATACAGTTATTTTCAAATATTTGAGAACCATACCTGGTTAAATACATTGCTGTGGAACCCACAGGTATTTAGCACTGTCTAAATGCATGTGATTGTAATTCTATACTCAGAAGTTAGAATTTTATTTTTTATCTAAAATAGTCATTTTTTTCTTAATAAATCTGATACAAAAACTTTTATGGAACTCTCTGTATAAGGAAAAAGAATTGTTTTGTCTTATGTGCCTTTGCTTATGCATTAAAAAAAAAGAGTCCCTTTTTAAGACCTAGACTCTTTTAATCACCTTCAAAGTAAAAAGTTTTAAAGAGGAAGGGTCTTTTTTAAAGACTGTGTACATTTTGTTTTTAAATTCTTTGTTTGGTGCTGGGGATAAAACTCAGGACAGCTTCATGTATGCTAGTCAGAAACTCTGCCATTGAACTATACCCTCAACCCCTACTCCCACAGTTTTCAAACCATTATGCAAAGTTTGAGAAGAAAATATCAGATTATTTTTTGTTAAAATGTATCTTTAAATATGAATAAATCCTGAAACCAATGTTTTAAATTCCAACAGTGTAGAAGAGCCTTGGACAGAAATTTCCAGATGTTCCAAAGTTGTAGAATCTGAATCTGCTCATTAAATACTAGCTCATTTGCACAAGCTTGAACACAGTTAATAAGACTTATAAAATGATTGATTAAATTAGTCCCAAGTATGCAAAACCTGGTCCTGCAATACATATAAAGCATTGCAAAGACTGAAATACAAGACAAGATGTATTAGATAGATTTTTTCTTTTGTTGAGAGCTTACAAATACAGTGAGAAATTTCACTGTGGAAAAGAAGTGCATAATTGGCTTGTATAATGAACAATCACAGAAATCTATAAAGTAATGTTTAATTAAGAAACTTATGAAAAATTATTTAGATATCAAGATTATGATGAGGCTTATGTGGGTTTCCCTTTGTAGCTATGAAATAAACCACTGAAAAAATAATGGAAGATCAGAATGTCCATTCAGATATGTAATTCATTTTCTACTTCTAAAAGTCTAACAGAGGGATGGAAGTTGGTGAGCTTGTAGGTCTTTCAATGACCATAGCAACATTGTATCTAACAGAAAATATACACTAGGACCACACTATAGATGGGAAGTTTAGCTATGTTTTCAAAGATGTGAAATGTTAGTGAGAAGCAAGAGCAATGGGAATCAGCACACATGGATACTGAGAATACATGTAAGTACAGTCACTTTGGAAAACTGTCAAGTTCTTTTGTAAATATGTAAATACCAATCCTGTATGATAGAGTATTTCCTTTTCAATGTAAACACATTCAATAGAAATACAAACCAGTCTCTCAATCAGCACACACAAAATGTTCAATACAGAATATATACATATATTTTTTTTTATTTATTATTTTTTGGTCAGTGAATTGTTTATCAAACCTATCCAGATTGAAATAAATATTCATATTCATATGTAACAATGAGAGATATGTGTATGCATGTACACATATGGTATACATACCATATATTGTAGTATGCAGCATACACTAGTCTAATACAATATAGAAATATCTATATTTCTGTTTACTTGTTTACTGAACATTACATTGTTTTCAACTTTCTGAAATTATAATGAAATCAGCCAATTCTATTCGTGTACAAGAGATTTTGTGGGGTGTGTCTTCAGCATCCCCACTCACTGCCCTTCAAGGTGTTTATGACATACTCACACTGTCGTCTTACTCATCTTTCCACTTTAAAATTCATTCTCATTTGTTTTGCTGAATGTTGTCTTTCATGGCACTGTTTTTAATCTCTTTGTCAAGATAACTAAAGAGTTTCACAATCTTGTACTTGTTGTTGTTCAGTTTCCCTTCCTGTTACATGCTGTTCACATATTTTTTCTAATTTTGGTTGGATTATTTATTTGCATGATCAGTTTATTCATTTCTGCATTCAAAGTCAATTGTATGTGTCACAAGAATTTTGCCTAGGGTTACAACTTTTCTTTTGATGTTTTTAGCACATCTTAGTAAAGAAAAAATTTATATCATCATTACCTTAATATTATCACTGTGATTATCTATGCAGCCTTGTTGCCAAAATACAAAGTGTACTATTTACATTTTGCTACATAAATTGTAGAGTACTTAGAACCATATTAATGACTGATACTAATGTTTGCACAAATATTCACATTTGATTACACTATTTTTACAGTATTTTATTGTTGCATAAGTAATATCATAATATTTTACAATTTTTGTTGCAATTTAAATACATATATTCTATTTGTTATTGGGTCTGACAGCCATTAACAATCTAAGTTTTCTTGTTAATTCTAACTGTCAACCTAAAGAATCTACTATTTTTCCTGTATAGATACAATAGATATCTACACAGATACACAGGATATCTGTGTAGATATCCTGCGTAATACTACACGATATAAAATGTGTAGTACGATATAAAACAAAAATGTATTCTGAAAGAATACAGTGTATGAATTTTAATGCATGCAGCAAATATATCATCAAAAAGTATATTTTTAGGACACAATTATAATATAGTGTGACTTTTACATATAAAATGAGACCTAAAAAATCTGTACCACAAAAACTAAAAATATGTATTTTCTTTCTTTCCTCTTTTTTTTTTTTTCTTTTTTCCTGGTACCAGAGATTGAACTCATGACCTTGGGCTTGCCAGGCAGGCACTTAAGCCACTGAGCTAAGTCCTCAGCCACAAAACATATATTTTCAAACGTTTGTAATTTACATTTCTTAAACATTTAATTTGATAAATAGATAAAATACATATTTTTAGTATTCTTTGATTAACACAAAATGCTTCAAATATTTTACCATCTATTTCGATGTTTGCTGCTAGCTTTGATAGGAAATTCATGTTAAACATTTGCCTTTCAGTTATCAGTTTGCTAAACATCTATAATTTGAAAGTTTGTTGAGCTGTTACTGTTTGTTATGATCATAAGATGATTTATTGTCTTTAATGTACTAATATGTTGACCCCATTAATATAGTTTGCAAAATTAACTGCTAATGAATTATATTGTTGCTTCATAATGTACCATCATTTTGACTCTAAAATATGCAGGGATATTTTGTTGTAAATATTGTATACTATTTAGAAGGATCACGTCTCTATTTCTGAGTGTTAATGTTAGTGGTTTTACTTTTGTTCTACCCTAATTTGGTTTTATAAAATGAACTGAGACATGTCTTCTCTTTTGCTATTCTCTAAAAAGACTTAAATAAGTTTGCAACTGTATTTTATATCAAAGTTTGCACATATCTATAAATGTAGTCAAGTTTGAATTAATGATTTGTGGTTGTATTTTTTTAGAACAAAAAATGTCTTTTTGATAGTTTGCTAATTTATTTAGATTTTTGTCTATCTTTTGAGTTAGTTTGTTGAGCATTAGTTCAGTAATAATGCATACGTTTTGCAGTGCATTGACTGGGACTCAGGGTCAGGCACAAGTTATTTATTTTGAAATAGGGTCTCACTAAAATACATAGGCTGGCCTTGAACTTACAACTCTGCCTCAACCTGCCACAGTGCAGGGATTATAGGCATGCACCATCACACTCAGCTTAGTTTTAATTTATTTTATTTTAGTTTTCCAGTTTATTAGTATAACATCTTTCTTAGTATACAGGTAGTAATTTTTATGTCTGCATATTTTTGTATAATTATTTTCATGTCTGCCTATTTTGTGTCAGTAACATTTATCTACATCTTCCATTTTTACTTTAATATTACATATATATATATATATATATATATATATATATATATCTTTCATTTTTCTTAGTTAATACCAATATTATTTTAGGTAGCTTAGTAAATTTTTAAATAGCAAACAATAGCATGTTTTCCTCTATTTTTGTTGTCTTAACACTAAATTTGTAATTGTATTTTACCATTTGTGATCTATATAATTAGGGTAAATATAGCACCTGGCAGATGGCAAGGGCTTCATAAATGGTGTCATTATTTATATTATTGTTAACCTTACTGTTCCTTTATTTAGGCTTTTCTCTTTGCTGTTTTTCCTTCTTGGTGGATTTAGTTTTATTAGTTTACTTTGTTGTAGTCGTTTTCTATTTTAAGTTAATTTTCAGGCTTTTTCTAATAGAAATAGTTGATTATGGATTTATCATTAAGTGTGAAATAAGCTTCATCTTACTAGCTTTTTTAGATAACATATTCATCCTTGTAGTTATTAGTGTTTTAATTATCTCTGCTTCTATTTTTTGGCTTGAGAGTTGTTCTCAAGGCCTTGAGCATGCTAGGTAAGTGCTCCTGGCATTGAGCTACCCGGCCCAGTATTTTATTTCAAAAATGATTTTTTATTTTATTTAAGATGTATTTGAAATTTTTTCTTAGAGTTTCAAACATAATTTGTTTCTTTTAATGAAAAGTTATTTAAACAGTGTCATTATTTCATATGTTTTTGTAATACTGTGCTTGGCAAGTGCTCTTCCACTGAGTCACACCAGCAATTCTACCTCTCACCTGATGACTCTAACATGGCTAATTCTAGAAGCCCATTTCCCTCACTCAGCAAAGTTTCCACTCTTGTTTAAGGAGTCACTTTTCTGGAAAGTCATTGTTTTACTTCTCTCAAAGTTTCAAGACTACTAACAACTTGTAACTACTTTCTATTTTAACTTGAAATATCATATATAGCATAACTTTACCCTCAAGACTTCTCTGAGGGCTCTTCTATGGATATAATCATTAGAGGAGAATGTTCTTCTATTCAAAAAAAAAAATATATATATATATTTCTCAAGCCAAAATGAATATCGAAAAATCTTTGTTTTTAAACACCCTCCCGTTTATCCCTTTGGAGTATTCACCTTCTGTGGTCTTAGCTTTTGTTATGATTCAGATTTAAAATGTTTCCAAAAGTCTCATCTGTCCATGTGTGTGTGGGGGGGGGATTTTACAATGTGATTTGATCATGGGGGTGCAGTACTTATCAGTGGCTCACCCCACCGGTAAGTTTCTACCCGAGTATGCTGTTGGTTGGAGGTGGAAGGTTTGGGGTGTGACCTGAAAGGGCATTGTCCCCTCCTGTCTTTTGTTTGCTGACCTCCATTATATAAGGAGTTTTCCTCTATGTTGACTTTCTGTCATGCCATTTCTGTCTTGGAATCATGGGTCTAACTGTGGACTAAACCCTCTAAATCTACGAGTCAAAATTAACCTCTCCTCCTTCAAATTATTAGTGTTGGATATTTTATTCCAACTATTGCAAAGTGACTAATTCAGTTTTCTTTGCATAGGACCTGCAATTCAGTTCTTAACTCAGGCCAAAATGTGAGTCTTGATTTAAACTGGATGATAAATCAAGGGCTCTCTGTTCTTCCATTCCTGGACTTGGTAATAGTAATAATTTTAGAATCGGAAGTCAGTCATTCTGATTTTCATTTCCTTTTCCTAGTTTTGCTTTAGTCTCTGTGTTTCCTTTACTTTCTTGTTAATACAGCTTTATTCTTCAAAGTTTATCAGTTATATTTTGCCAATTTTCCTGGGGATTATTTTTACATAAATGATGGCTTACAATAGCCCCCATTCATTCAGAAAGTAAGCAGATGACTCTGTTTTATGATTGACAAATAGTCCTGAAAATCCAGTTGTTGATCATATATACCTAGGCATTTTAACTTTACTCCTTGGGAAACTTCAGATCTAGTGCTTTCCATGTTTACATGTTGTCTAGCAGTCTTGGCTTACATTTAGTTTCTTTCCAGTCTCTGCTATTGCCCAATGATCACAGTAGGATGAATGACAGAACCACGTCTTCAAGACCCTTTTTGTTTTCTTTCTATAGTATCTACCTAGAGCAATGTCTTGATTAGAATAAGACTCTCAAGACATTGCAATTGATTGATTAACTAATGTACAACCCAAGGGTCCAGCTGAATCAAGGTAACTTAAACTACATAAAATCATAAGGTAAATCCGATTAGCTGTTTTGAAGTCCACTAATGTGTACTTTTACACACTCAATAGCTAGACATACCTACCATTCAGAGGAAGATAATTTTCTCTTGATATAAGCTTTATTTAATTTTTTAAAAAATTAATCTTCTCATTTTACATTTTTGACTATTTGTTTTGTTATTGAGTGATAACTCTAGCTCTGTGTTAATTTAAACTTTAACAAGGATATCAGGTGACTGAACAGTACTGAACAGTTTTAAAAAATATATATAAATACACAGAAGTTTTAAAGAATATATATAAATACACAGAATATATAAATACACAGAATATATATATACAGATTCTGAATTGAGGAAGTATGTTTGGGCGAGTTAAATGCAAAGGCACTGGAAATACCAAACAGGTACCCAATGTTATTTTTCACAAATGCACTGAGTTGACAGGTTGTTTAATATAAACAGAATAATGCCTGTCCTGACATTTTCAAATTGCCTGAGGTCTTTTAGAACTGAATACTTAATCATGCTTTTAGTTCTTCAGTGTTCTTTTTGGAAAAGTCTTATTGACTGCAATAAGATGATATTAGATTTTCACCCAACAAGAACACAAACAAGTTTACCTTTTTTGAAAAGAATTTCCAATATTTATACACATAAAAAATTCAGGCAGGCTACAAACATACATATATGAGATGCATAAAAATTTCAGTGAATGTCTAAATTTAAAAAACTATATTACAATAAGAGACACATTCCTCTTATTTACCCTCAAAGTACTCTCCCTCGCTTTGAACACACTTATCTCATCTTTCTTGCTACTTTCTGTATGAATTCTTGAAGTCTTTTCTTTTAAGTGTCTTTAGCTGTGCTATGATAGCTATCTCAGTGCCCTTAATCAACTTAAAATCTTTATCCTTCATGGTCATCTTGACTTTGGGCAAGAAATAGAAGACTCATGGTGCCAGATTATATTCATTTTATCATATTCACTATTTATATTTTGATCAAAATTTGTGTATTTATGCCAATTTGCATATATGTATATGCATGTATACATACATATATACATCCTGCCAAAAAACGTACATCCATTTCAGGAAGAGAAAAACATAATACTAAATTTATCATGAGACAAATACAAATTACTTCTGTTTTCTGCAATTAGAAGAGGTGCTCAAACTGGTGGCTATTAGCTTCCAGGTATTTATTAGCATGATAAACTGCTGTTCGCACAGACCTGGTCATTGAGTTTGTGGTCCACGCATCTTCAATTTCTTCTCTAAGGGTGGTCAGTGTAATGGGTTTTCTGTGAAATACAACATCCTCTAAGGCCCCCCACAGAAAGATAACACCATCTGTTGAAAGAATATCATACTTCTCTTCTCCTCAAGTGTGTATACTTTTTTTGGTGTAGTTAAATGTGGATACATTAAGCTATTTTTAAACAATCACTTGCTTCATTATGTCTGATATTCTTTCATTGTTTTATCCATAGCATCTGCAAAGATGATAAGTTTAATTTCCTATCAATTAATTTACATTACTTAAGAAGACAGCTGCTTAATGATAATGAAAATATGTAAATATTCATGACATCACAGCAGTGCCCTATATATTTAATTCTTTTGATTAATATGTTTGCAAGCTACTTGCTAAAAACAGGCTAGAGTTGGTTAAATTCTTAGCAATTCTGGTCCTTGTACTGAAGAAAATACTAAGGATGAAAAAAGTTAAAATCTAATATTGAATTTCCATTTCCCTACTTCTGTCAAAAATATAAAGTGAGGTTTCGTGGATATTAACAAGGAAGCTCTGACATGATCAGAAGGTCAAATATCATGCAGTGACCTACTTTTGAAATGTAAGAGAAATGGCTGGATGAATTTCCTGTTCCTTGTATTTCTGTAGCCCTTACCACATTGACCAGGTTGTTAGGTGACCTACTTTTGCAGCAGTTTGCTTCCCAATTTGCCTACAATTTTCACTGCAATGGGATTTTGTTTCTTTTTAATTCACGCAGTATATAGAATGATGTATTTAACATCGTGTTTTAAGTAAGTATTTGCTGCTTTACCTGATGTTTATGTATAATGGAGAAATATCTTAACTAGTGTGGGGGAGGAAGGAACACAAAGGAGTAGACATTGCTGGAGTTAGGGGTTGTTCCCTGCAACACTGATCCAGAGTGTTAACAGTTATTCTGAGAGGAGAACAAAGTAAGATTTGGAACACAGTAGAACCCGAACGGGAGCAACCGGTTTTAGGAAAGGGTAGAGAGACACTGAGCTGTGTATAAGGAATTCTGAAACCCCAAGATCAGTATCAGTTATGGTTCACTTGTGATTCTTCTACTATTGGAGTAACTTGCCTGAAGACATGAGATTTTGTGTGAATTCAGTGCCAAATGCTTCCTGCAAAAGAATGGCTTCATTTATGACTGGACAACCATGAGTCCATGTGACAGAATTAAAAACCTTAGCAAAAACCACACAGCAATGTTATCCAAAGTTTGTTGCTAAATTGTACAAATGAAAACAAAATTGTAGATCTAGGGTGAAATAATTGACGAATTTAATTAAGTGTTTTGGATAATTGTGATGATCTCGCCTTTGCTTGGATACTGTTCCTGACCCCTAAGATCAGCAAACTTTTGGGGGGAAGGACAAGATAGCAATTCTTTTGGTCTTTGCCTGCCACATGTGGTTGTGGTCAAACATTCTTTCTCTTTTCTTTTTTTTTTTTTTAACTCTTTCACAAAACAATCAGTTTCTTAGTTTAAAGCCCATAACAATGCAGTTATATAGAGAGGTAGATTTAACTTCTACAATATTATATTCCATCTTTGTTTGTTACCACTGTAAGCATACTAAAAAATACTTTCACAAATATCTTTTACTTTTCTAAGTTCATGTGGTAGTAAGCTTCCAAGGTGGACCCAGTGATCCTTGTCTTCAGGTATTCACACCCTTAACCAGTCCTCTCTCTTTAAGGGCAGGCTAGACTTAGTGACTTAGCTTAAATGAACATATAAAGGCAATAGTTATAGTCTATGCTTAGGATCCTATAAGCTGGAGAAAGCCAGTTATCATGGCCCATGATGCAGATCTTGAAATCTCCAGCCAAATGTAATGAGAGTGAGCACAGATTCAGAAGCCCTGGTCTACGTTACACTTTAGAGGGAACTTCCAGTGATATCTTATTCACAGTGTTCTGAGCTACCTTAAACCAAAATCATAGAAAATTAATAAAGAGATAAATCACCACTGATTTAGAGAGTTGTAACTAAACTGTGGTCATATTCAGGGAAATGACATTCTCTGAATTTCAAAGTTAATTTAATAAACATTGCACATTATAAGGAGTCTGAAAACAAATCCAGCAGATAGGACCACTGCTATAAATTTTGTTTACCCTCATGGTCCTTGGACAGAGTAGAGTAAAAATGCATATAGGCCTTAAATGGAATGTTTTTGAGTACTATGCACTGAAACTGATCTCCATACCATTAAATGAATACATAAAATGTCTGTGTTAATAATTTTAAAATTTATAAAGCCTTCTGCAAATGAGTAATATTCCTTTTCAATCATCTTAAGATCAGTAATTCTGCTTTTCAGTCATCTTAATGCCAGTTTACTTTAATAAATGCTTGAAATAAATTAGTAAGAACCTAGTGTTTGGCTTATTGCTTCTCTACTTATCTGAAGCTCATGCTGTGGTATAGTGTGTCATTTATGTTCATCATCAAATAAATACAAGTTTGTATTCATAGACATATTTTGGCTACTTCTCTTCTTTGTGATGCTATTCAAAGAACAATCTGAACAAATATGAATCAATTTTAAGGATCAGAAACATAAAAAGATTCCCAAATTTTGCCACCAGGGATAATGTGTTAAAAATATCTATATGTACTAGAAACAAATGTAACAGGACTTCTGATCTAAAAATATTTTTTAACTGTACAAATAAAAGTGTGTAAGCAAAGAACACCATTTGCAGGGGAAGTTCTCATACTGTTCAGCTAGTTACAAATTAATCATTTTTAAGATGAATAATACTTCTATTTTAGATATGTGAGTCTCTCAGGGGAAGAATAGCATATTTGTGGAGATCTGCACACTAGCTAATTGAAATAGCAAATGTTTATCTTGGATCCACTGTGACAGTGCTGCGTAGAAGGGAGGAAGATTTTCAGATTGTCACCGTGAATGGCAAACACTGGCTGCAGCTGTACCAGCCTGGTGGCCCAGCAAGTGTGTCTGGCCAGGCCAGCACTGCATCTGCGAGCTTGATGCGAGCACTAGGACCTTTTATAGCTGTAATAACACCGACAATTTATGCGCAGACACGCCAACATCTAGAGCCAAGCACTATCAAATAGCCGAGGTTACGGCACAAATTCAAAATGCCTGCCAGAGCCTGTGCAGCTGCGTCAGGAGCAGAAATCAGGAGACGCTGGACACGTGCTGACCCTCGAGCTGCGATCTCCACCTCTTCCTTCTTCAGGCTGTATGACGTGTCTGCATGACTGTGGCTGCTTTGGAGTCAAATTACACGATGTGGTCTGCATTTTATTATTAGTTAGTGAGTAGCAGAAGTGGTCTGCTTGAAATGAAGTTAATTTTTCTACGTATTTAATTTATAGATTCTTCTCAATCCCACTTGATTTTTGGCCTGTTTGTTTGTTTTTTAATTTGGTACCAAGGATCAAACTCACAACCTTGTGCTTGCCAGGCAGGTGCTTATGCCACTGAGCTAAGTCCCCTGCCCATCATTCCCACTTGTTGAGCAGGTTTGTGTTGGTCAATCAACCCAAGGGGGAACGAACAATCACTCCTTAAGTTCCTAGGTCTTTTTTTTTATTCTTTGCAGCTATCTCAGTGCTGTCATGGAGAAGTTTGTCCATGTTTTTGTATTGTTAAGCCTAAGAGAACCTGGGTGCCTGAACTGAAGCCAGCACATGGGAGCCAACCAAGTCAGTCCAATTTTGACATTTATAAAATGTTGTGGTGAGGGCAGAAATTTCTTTCCTGCTCTGCATGTTGCAGTCATGTGGAGAGAACACATTAGTAAATAAATTTGGTTTGTTTTTTAATATAACTTGGCATCAGAATGTGTCCATAGATTGCTCTACCCCTGCCTCTTCTTATATGTTAGAATTAGTTCTTCCTCAATAAGCACATGCAATTTGATGGGTAAATCTATCTAACTTCAAATTTCAATATAAAGAGATCTATTTGCTAGGAGATGCACTAATTTTAGCTTTACAAAAAATATCTACCTGTGTTTCTATCAAGGTAAAATCAGAAAATGTAGAGAGTCATATTAATTGACTTTCTCAAACCTCAAAAACTTTTTTTATGAAGAGTCAATAGGCATACGTTAGAGAAAAGGGCAAATGTTCTTCAAATAGGGTTTGGACGCTATGGACTTGATCAAATTTAATTCCCCATCACGAGTTTCCAATTTGGGTGATGATGGCAGAGAATTATTTAGGGCATAACAGGAAGAAAATAGCCCGTTTCCTTCAATCTGAGTGGATGGCTTTTAAACCCACTGAGTGTTAACAAATCAGATCTTTGCAAGAAAATTTGTCCACTGGTTTTGTGGTGACCTAGTGGTGCCAATGAGAAGGTAGCCATAGAATGTGAACAATAAGGGCAGAGCCTTGAGGCAGATTCAAACGAAGTCGAGGTTTCTCGTGTGTTATAACTTAATATCGCCGAGGACAGCATGGTAAAGCGAGTAAAATCTAAGTGAGCCTCTCGTCAGATCCAACATGTCAGAATCAAAATAAGCGCTTTGCAATAAATGTTACAGAGAGAGTTTAAAAACCATTAAGGAATACTGGGATCTTCAATTCTAGGGGCTTCAGATGTATCTGGAATACAGTTACTTCTGTCGTTGCAGTTAATATAGTCATTCATAGTAAAATCATCTTCAGACTTCTACATATATTTTTTTCTCTATAGATGATGGAAAAGCAATCTTGGGAACACTGTATCTTTTATTCTATTACTGTTAAAACCTATTTTAATGAACAAAGTTAACCTCTTGGGCCTCTGAATATTTGACATACATTGAATTTCATATACCAATATCCTCAAATTCAAAATATTGCACAAAATATTAAGCAGAGAATATATTCCTCTGAGGCATCACCCGTTCAAGCCAGACTGTGTGAAGCACCTCTGCAGGTATGACTAATGTCCCCATCATCTGTTTTTAGTCACTTCTATTCATATTCATTTCTTTTCTACACTGTTAGGTATCTGAATGGTAAAAAAAAAAATCAAAGTTTATGTGATGCAAATATTCAGATTAAAGTTGAAAAATAGCCTTCTGGTAGACAAGAAGAGAATAATTATTTAAGGTAATTCACAATAGTTCTTTAATCTCATGATCAGAAGGCTGAGGTACCCTAATAATGTGTTCCCTAGGACCCATTGCAAAGGAAATGTAGGTACTGATATGGGTATATTAAAACAACAAACCTGAAAAGAACTTATTTTGAGTTGGTTTGACTCTCTTTCCTATAATAATTTTTTAATATTATGCTTTTTGAGTTAATTAGAATTTAAACTATGTGCTTATAATATAGAGTGAACAAATAGGTAGATACAATTATTATTGTGTTTTAAAAATCAAGACATACTAATTCATCTTCCTTTTTGTTATAGTAATCATGTGAATTATTTTTGTCTTTTATTTATAGTGAGCATCATATTTTAACAAAATTCTTTTTAGTTCATACATTATGCCATAAGGTGCTCTTTCTCTGGTTAGTTTCCTCTAACCAGTGTAGAGAATTTAATCTAGGACCTTGCACAGAGTAACATCTCTAGTCTTTTTACATTTTATTATGAGATAAATAAAATTTGCCAAATAACCAGACTGGTCTGTAACTTCAGTTCCTCCTGCCTCGGCGTTTTCAGTAACAGGAACTGTAGGTAAATATCATCAGTCCAGAATAAGATCCTCTTTTTAAAAGAAAAAATAATTATTAGAAGTCATTTTTAATATAAAAATATAGCTGGCAATAAAAATAGCTAATATATACAAAATATATTTTACTACCTTTCAATTGTTTGGAGTTTTTTTAAAAATTTTATAGTGTTCATTTTTATAGTTAATGATTAATATTGTCAGATAACAAAAATATGTCCTAAAATATACATAATGCAATATGCATTATATAAAAATACATTTTGGTTGAGAAGTCACTAAATAAAAATAACACAAAACTATTAAACTGGTAAAAACTAGCATTTTGTTTTAAAGGATCATTTGTACTGTAGCATATACAATTTAGTTCCACATTCCTTTTAATTACTGGTGATATTCCATTAATGAATAAACAATATTTTGCTTAGCCATTTTTCTGTTGATGGATTTAATAACCATTGTTGGTATGAGTATTTATACAGAAGTGCTTGAGTATTTGTTTTCAGTTGCTTTAAGTCTTGTATAATTCTACCTCGGAACTTTTAAGAAATGATGTTTCTGCAGCGACTGCAACACTGCACCTCCTCACAGGGTATGTTGGAGCACCCTAAATGCTCCTCATTCTCTCCAATACTTGCCACTTTTATTTCATAAAAATATTATTACTAAAGACATCTAGTGAATATGAAATTATATCTCATTGTAGAGTATGAGATATATTAGATAAAATTTAAGAAAGCATGGTTCATGAAAGGAAAAAGTGTTCAATGAGACTTTTAAAACAAAAACCATTTTGTCTGAAAAAGGCAGTGTTAAGAGGCAGAAAAGACAATGTAGGGACTCTGATGCATCTTTACAAAGCACATATCAGATACAGGACTAGCATCTAAAAATAATGTGGAACTCTTATAAGAAAACAACCCAATATTAAAATAGGGTATATATCTGAACAGACACCTCTGTGTACAGATGTACAGATGGCAAATAAGAATATGATAAGTAAAACTAAGTGTTATTTATAATTAGAGGATTGGTAATTAAAACAATGAAATAGCAAAGTACATCTATTAGAGAAGTTTTTAAAAATCCTAACAATCCTATTTGTTGGTGAAGACATAAAGCAGGAGAAATTTTCTTTAATTACTGGTAAAAATACAGAACATACATATATTAGGAGAATCTTCAAGTTTCTTAGCCAGTTAACAATAATCTTACAGCTGATCCAGCAATCATATTCCTGGATAATGCCCGGATCTAAACGTGTGGCATGTCAACATGCATCTTATGCTCACTGCTGCTTTATTCACAATAGCTTAAAACCAGTGAGAACTAAGATATCTTGCAATTGGTGAGTGGATAAACAAGCTCTAGTGGGTCTTTAAAGTGAACAGGTCTCCCCCCCTCAACAATACAGAAAAATAAACCGTGAAGCCACGGAATGAGAACCTTAATTGAATTTTGGTAAGCAAAGAGGGCCAGTTTTACATACTCTGTGTGTTTCCAATTATGTGACATTCTGGAAAAGGCAAACTTGTGGGGTGAAAATAACACTGATATCAAGGGTTCAGGGTGGGAGCATGGGGATAGGTGAGGCATAGGGTGGTGACAATATGTGCCACAGTGCTGTACTGATGAGCACCCAGTACTGTCCATCGGTAGAAATCCTCTAGAGTTTCACAGAACAAAGCAAACCAACATACACAACCAAAATATTTAGTTGGATAATTACCAAAAGAAATTTAAATGCAACAAAATCAACTGTGATTATATTAGAAACATAGGGAACAACTTTACGGAAAGAGGTGAGATGTACAAGGGTTGACCAAAGACTGCTGTACTCTAGTTAATAAAGTTGCTTCTCAGTGATGCTATGTGCCAACAATTTAACACTGCTGTGTATGTTCACTGAGATTAAATCTTCAGGTAAGTGGATGGAAAATCTAGAACCAAGGTCATCACCACAGGAGAATTTCCAGATAAGGAAGCAGTGGAGTAACTTTGGCCTAAGTTATAATAAATCATACTTAGACCTTCAGTATTAATTTATGTTTAGCATAAAGTAGATACAAATGGTCTGAAAATAAATGTTTATACATATGTGCATATGCAAGGGCTTGTACAGACATATATTTCCGTATTTTATTTGGCAAAGAGACTCTAAGATCAATGAAATAAAAGCCCTATTATTTCTCAATTTAAAATGTCCTGGGAAAATGGCTGGTTATAGGACAGGGACACAAATATATGATAATCCTAAAAGATAGTGAGTGTAGAAGCCAGAAAGTGCTCAAAAATAGCAATAACCCTGTCTGATGGATATATGTTGTGGGGCCTCAGTAACTACCTTAGAAAGATCTAGTGGCCAAATTTGGGGGGAAAATAGCTTTATAAATAAAGCACTGTTTGATTTTCTGGGTTACCAAAGTTTAGTAAGTGTTCATGTGTTCACACAAATATAAATAAATGATTACATAAATAAAATACAATGCACATGAGAGAAGAAACAATGGGCACATACAAAAAGTACTACCTTAGCAAGATAACCACAACCACTATGATAAACTGTGGTAATAATATGCTCCCTAAATACACTGATTAAAATAAAACTTTATCATTGTTGTCTTTTTCCTCAAACTTATTTTACTGAGTGTAAAATAGGCAAAATATCAGAAAAATTCCACTATGAGCATCCTACGAGAAGCTAAACCCCACTCCTGGAAATAGTCAAGGTCCTCAAAACTATGGGGAGAGCAAGAAGCTACCATAGTGAAGAGCAGTCTGAGAAACATGACAGCTCCATGCAGTGTGTGTCTTGGATGAGATCCCAGAACAGGGATAAAGAGAAATTAGACACAAAGTAAGGAGACCTGAATAAAGTGTGGGCTTAATTAGTAATAGTATATCAGTATTCATTTGCAAAGTGTTAAGTGTCTATTTTCTACCGTACTGGGGATTGAACTTCACTTTGAAATTCATCCTCATTCTTTTACATCTATTTATTAAGTTTTGAGACAGGGTCTCACTAAGTTCTGCAGGCTGGGTTCAGATTTACCACCTTCTGGTCTCACACTCTCAAAGTTCTGGGATTACAGGTGTGCATTAGCACACGCAGCTAAAATGTATAATTTTTAGGAATAGGCTAAATTAGTTACATAAATGAGCACATTAGTTTGGTACCTGTTATTAAGGCAATAATGTAGGTTTTGCTAATTATTTCTATAGATTTTGTTCAAAAAAGACTAAAATACCTTTATCTTTAGATCTTAGCTACTCTTTCTGTCCAGGACAGAAGTCCACAAAAAGAAAACTCATATTTAAAATTTCTACTATAAACCAGAGCAAGTCTTTTATTTTGGGAAAATGAATTATAATGGTTATATTGTGTGATATAATTTTAAAACAACGGTTTTCATTTTGTGGCATGTAAGCTTAGAGGGTATAAAAGCAGCTGAAGTGTTTTGTTAATTTTTTTTTTTCAAAATGAAGAGAGAAATACAGAAACTGATGTTTGGAAAGTGTAGTATTGTTGTGCATACTTTGTTTAATCTGGCTTTATTAAGCAGATTTATATGAAAATTGAATAGATAAAAGCATGTTGGAAGAAATAATTTTCATGAAAATGTCAGAAGTTATTATTTTCACCTGCAACTCATCACTCTGTATTCTTCCAATACACTTTCATATTTTAAAGTTGGCTTTTGTTATCTGACCTGCATCAGTATGTCAGTAAATTTGGGGAATGAGCATATTGTTAGTGGCACAATATACAACAACAGTTTGATGCTGGGAAATAATGAAGCTGTAAACTTGTGATCACCACAAAATAGAACAAATTAAGTTGATGACATGTAGAAATGGAGATAACAACCTCTTATTCAGTAATCAAATACTGAAAACATTGTTGTTCATAGGAAAACTGACTATAACACTACTTTTTTTCTTTTCAATTACCAAGTAACTAAGCAGAGTCCAGTATGTACTGCATGTTGGCTTTGAACTCACAGTGATCCTCCTGCCTCAGCCTCCTGAGCACTGGGATTACACGCATACCACTATGCCTCACTTACTTTAAAATAAAAAAAATGATTGAATCAAACCAAAACAGAGGGCCAGGGATTTATCTCAGTGACTCCAGCACTTGCCTGTAAATGCAAGGTTGTGAGTTTGATTCCTGGTACAAAAAATTATATATATTTGGTAGAAAATAAAATTAGTATAAAACTTATTTGATTGTGTCTACTAAGAAATAAAAGTAAAAGACTTACTTAAATCCCATAATTTAAGGTTGAAGATAATAAAAGTATAAACGCATCAGAATAAATATCTGTTTTAAATCTGTTGAGAAAATAATTTGATTTTTCTGAAGATACAGCAGTAACATAAAGTAACCTGAGTGAGCATACAGAATTAATGTAATAGAGTTTCAGACAGAGTTCCTTCCCTGTTAAAGGAATTGAAATAGATTTCAAATGTAACTAATCACATATTCAGTGTTATAAAATGTACAGGATACAACATTTACTCATTTATCTATATAAAAATGTGCTACCTTTAGACCAAGACCAAATATGAATATTCTGTGCTTGTTTCTGTAATGTAACTTTTTGTCATACTATGAAACACACTCTTATTTTTTATTTTTGTTCCTAGGGATTGAACTCATGACCTTGTGCTTGCCGTGCATGCACTTATGCTACTGAGCTAAATCCCCAGACTAAAACAGACTTTTGCATAAATGCACAGACTGACCTGGGGATCTTGTTAGTGCTTTGAGTTTTTCTATGTTATTAAAGGTGCCAAGATACATGGAAATCTTGCTGTGATAGATATGAAATAATCTCAAATCAGGTATGTGAATATGTTCATCTCTGGTAAAGAAAATAGAATGGCTTTGAAATCAGAGTTTACAGATAATTTAACAATAGTACCAGACATGGACTGAATTCAGAATTTTTTATCACCTGTTTTTTTTTTAATGTGTCTCCATTATTTTCTGTGTTCTTATCTTCCATGACAAGGTAGAACATTCTGCCTTCACAGTAACTCCCATGTCCCTCCGGAGAGACAGATTTAGAAATAATGAGGCACTCACAGTGAGAAGGTACAAAGCAAATACCTGATTGTTGTTTAATTTTAAACAGCTCATTTTCACACCTAATCTAAACTGACAATAGCAAAGTTTCAGAGATTCTAGGGCCCTGTTTCTAAGACCCTTAGTGATTATCTGAAGCTAATTCTGTCACACACATAAATTACATGCCTAAGAATGTTCTTAAATTTTAGCAAAGTTTGAATGTCTTGTATACAAAAGACAGGACCACATTTCCAGAAATATTATATTTCCAAACCTTAGTGAGTTTCTTAGACAATATTCTGACTACTATCTGGAGAAGAGACAGACCTGAAAAAGGCAGCATCTAGAATAATCTCCGGGGGACAGAAGGAAAATACAGTGTAATGTTTTTATCTTATCTTTTTTTTTTAAATTTCGCCAACATAAAATTAAGACATAACTCAAAAAACTTGCATTTCTAACATGCTTTATATATTCCACATAACTTATTTCTCAAGTTTATACAGAAAGAAAATAATGAGTGTTTCTTCTACTTTCAAATTTTAAAAATTGTAGTTGATGTGAAAGATTTTATCTTTTAATTGCAGAAATCCTGAAGAGGTTATACCATTGCTTACGAGCTGTTTCTGTGGTCGCTAATAGATGACTTGAACGTGGACATTTCTTTTATACTGAGCTTCAGGTGGCAGCACCAAGGGGAGCGCAAACTAAAGACTAGGACAGGGAGGGGTCCGGACCACAGAAGAGGCAGCTATGGTGCAACACAAGAAGCTGTGGATACTTCGTGCGTGGTGCGAGCATGTTGACCAGCTGGAATTAAGGACACATGACATGGAAACGTGAACGAGCACAAAAGCTAGGGCCCGCCTCAAACACAATTTGTTAGTATTTGCACATGTAATAGATTCAAGTAGAGCTTCTCTCCAGATGTATTACATATCCAAAGAATTTAAAATAAAATTAAAAGTAAAATACAAGTACAACATAGACTGATCCAGAATACAAAATATATGTATATTCTTATTTATAAATAACTCTTTCTTGCATCGAGAATAATTTAGAATCAGTGACTTTTGGGGATGGACAAATGTCAGATAATGGTCAGAATCAAAGCTTCTGGGGTTCTGTACATGACAGAGAAGCTCTGTCAACTTCAGTATTTAAAATTTTATCATATGAAATAGCTTAATAATGCCTGGGTTTAGGAAGGATTAAAAGATAGAATGAGATATCTTTAAAAACTGCTTAGTGTATGCCTTAATCTGTGTAAGAAAGAGTGAAATTTACCTATTATTAGTGTCACAGGTCAATAGTCCTGTGTCCCCCTGAGACAATGCCAGTGTTTTGATAATAGCTAAAAATGGGCATAAAACTGTGGCTACAAGGACAGAGGTGACTTTCCTCTTTCCAAGGTGAACTTATGTACACACCATTACCATTGCCACACAGCTGCCGAGATGCTAAACAGAGAAAGCAAAATGGCAAATCCCATCAGATTTCCTCTTCTATTTTTCTTAGTGATAATTACCTGAGATGAAACCCATGTAATTTATTTGCATGGCTTCACCGTTTGACATTATGTTAAATTTCTTTTCTGCTAATGTGTTGTTTGCTACTCATCCCAGTGGAACCCTTAGGACACACTTCAAAATGAAATATTTTTAGTCCTTATTAAAATAGTTTAGTGAATCCTAGTCCTAAAAGTGCTTGAGAGTGACCAACGGTGCTATCTTTATGCATATCAAAGTGTAACAATAAAATTCATTTTTTAAAAAAAGAAATTTTAAAGAAAGAATAACATAGTGGGAGCCTGGGCAGAAAAAAATTCATACACTTAGCATCAGCATCAGAAAATCAGTGTACTGAGTTGGAGGAGATCGTTGGAAAGTTTGCCAGCACCGTCAGCACAATGGCCCGTTCAGTGCTGACTGTCAGGGGACCCACTCACACTGCTGCTTATTGAACAACTGGTTCACAAAGAAGTAGATTAAGTACTATACTGCATTAATTTGTGTAATCCTCATAACTTCCCAAAAGGTACTTATCTCTTAGTCATTTTTGAGCAAGTGTTTCTTAAATTATCCCTAAGTCAGGGCAGAGGTAGCTGAGATTGCTCAGTGGCAGTAAGTGTTCCCGGATAAAGTCAGTGGTCACAGTTTTAAAGGTTCTATAGTGATAGCCATGATTAACAGGCCTTTGTGCACTGCAAAAAGAAACCTTTGTAAACCACAGAATCATACATTCCGACGTGAAAAGAGGCCTTGTGTGAACTTCTGACCTCCTCTCTGATCTTTAGAGCCTACCTCCATTTTACAGAGAAAGAATCTGAAGCATGGAGAACATGAGTGACTTGTTGAAGATCATACAGTTCTGGGCATGGAAAGTGGTAAAATCCCTCCTCAATAAGTCTTGGAAACCTATTGATAACCTTTTGAATAACAGACCTTTGAAGACCCAAATTAATCTAGAATTTTAACTCGTCATGAGATTTTTGTATTCCCACCAGAATTCAGATGCTTGGAGCTTGCAGCTTAAAATAACTACGTCTTGCCCTGCAATCTACACCCACCCACTTCAGCATGAGGACTGACTCCTGGGTCCATTTACAATCCGTGTTTTTCTGGGAGGTGCTGACTCCCGCAGTTTCCTCTCCAACCTCTCCGAGAGCTGAAATCTCCAGCCACACAATTTCATCGTTCACAAAGAAAAGTACCAAGGAGAGCACAAAAGAAGCCAATTTATCCATTTTTCTGTATCTGGGATACATGGAGAGTCAAAAATTGGTGGTTTGCCTCAGCTCTCCCTGCGAGGATAATTTAGGGTGACATTGCAACTAAGCATTATGTTTAAACAGTGCCAGTCACAGGGTGCATTTTAAAGACTGCATTACAGACGCCTTTATCCACTAACATATCTGAGTGTGTGAGTAAATTTCAAAGCGGAGAAGCATCCATGAATAGGAAATTAACTCATCCTTAATTTCATGTTGTTATTCAAGGCAGAGAGAAGCCCCATTTGTCTTATTTCACCTTTGATACAATTTTTACTGAGGGTAAAGTTGTTCAAATGCTTCAAAATTTTATTTGTTGTGTTTCAAAACTATCTTACTCTCTTATATTTGTATGCACTTATAAAACTCAATCTTTCAATTGCTAAAATACATAACCATGGAATTTGTTCTAAATCTATTGCTTTTTAAAAATATTAAATATGATATCAAGTTCTGTACATTTTTCTTCATAGAAAGTTAGAATTTTTCTCAGTGCTTTTGTTTTACTTGCTTAACAAAATTGGTAGTCCAATGCTGTACATCATTTCTTGCCTGGATTAATATCATAAATGTATTCATCTTTTTTTCCCTGATGTTTGTTTACCCTCTTCTTTCTCTTCCATTATCTAAAGTGCAAATACTGAAAACATATTTAACATTTGTTGTTTTTCTTATCCTTTTATTTGACTGCTAGTCAGACTCTGCTGACTTCTGGAATGCTGCCTTCCTTAGGAAAATCTTCCTCTCTCCCTTCCTCCCCTGCTCTCCCCTCCCTTCCCTTTTCTTCCCCTCTGCTATCATTTATGGTGTTAAATCCAAGCCTTTAAAACTAACAGTCTATAACAAACAGTTCTCAGATTTCAGAGTCCATGTGGCTTGCTAACCTAAGTGAGCAGAGGAGTTTTATGTTGTGTTTTGTTTTTTTTCATTCAATTGCAGTTCTCGGCTTTTAGTTGTCTTCTCCTGATCTAAAACTAGTGAGTTCCCAATACATTTTTTTTTTTGCATAACACATGTAAGTAACAATAAAATGCCATTGTTCTAAACCATTAGAATTTGTCCACCATCCTTTGTCATTGCATTTCTAGTGTCTTCTGAATGATGCACACTTCACACAAGTAATTTTAAATGCATTGCAGAATATTGATCCTGGAGGTATTGTTTTGTTACACCGTTATCACTTATTTTTTTTCTCTTAGTTCATTTTGTCTTATTCTTAATAGTTTTGCACCATTCATTTGCTTCTTCAAGACATGTTTACTTTATGTTTACTCACACAGTGAAGCTATTCAACAAAGACTAATAACAGAAAATTGTTTGACCAGTGTTTAAAAATTGGTGATGATGGTGGGACATAATTAATTAAATTACAGATAATTTTATTGATTTACACTTGATTCAAATTGACACCAGTTATTGTGAGTAGATATGTTACTTCTGAGAATCCTGCTGTTTCACTTCTCTTATCCTTTCAAGTTCTGGAAGACCAGTGACAAAGAGGAAGTGTGTGACACTTTTCCTTTTAAATCCTGTAAACATGAAAATTCCAGTCTTAGAGAAATTGAATAGATATCTTTTATTTTAAGGTACACAAAACATTTTGTGGTAAATGTTTTAAAACCTAAATATAAATGAACTTTTCTTGTAAAATAGTAGTTTTGTAATAAATCGAGGTGATACGCAGAAGGAGCAGAATCAATTGTTCTCCCTCTAAGTGGATCCACGACTCTACTACGCCAGCCTCTGGTTTAAATGAGTACTGGTAGGAGAGCTGTGAAATTTTTGGATAATTCTGTAAACTCTGCTTCAAATAAAGGATAGATGAGAGATTATCAAGGTCAGTGGAAATGAGAATGCTAATGAAATAAAAGTTTATTAGCATGCTCAATAGTGAGATTTTCTCTATGAAGTACATTTAAATATTAGAAAACATAGAATGAGAGCACATAATTCAAGGATTCCATGAAAACCTTAAAGAGTACAATGAATTTCCAAATATAAATGTATATCAAAATACATTTTCAGTGATACTCTGATATAATTGAGGGGAGCCGTCTGTAATGAGTGGCATGAGCCGAAGGCCTACCCAGTGAATCCCACCTGGCTGTGCAAGCTCGGCACCTCATTTGGAAGATGGTAGGGCCACACCCAGCATCTCTAAACAGCTGGGGAGCTTTGGTGACATACAGCATGAGCTGGAGGCCTGCACAGAGTACTGAATCTAGCTGCTCAGCCTTGCTAGGTCAGTCAGAACCTGGGATAGTCCTGCCCAGTAACCTGAAGCAGCTGTGAGCTTCGCAGTGCCATGGGGGTGTGCTGAAGGTCCATCTGGCATACTCCCCCCATTTGAGGAGCCTTTGAGTGCCACTAGGGATCATGGCCTGCCTAAAGACCCTTGCTTAACTGGGAAAAATCCTTGAAGTATGGACAGATATCCTCAACCTAGGAAGCCACTTGGCTTCACAGAGAAGTACAGAAAAATGACAAAATAAAAGAACAAAATGCAATCTCATACCTCCAGTCCACCCAAACAAGCCTAGGAGACCTGGACATACAAGAAAATGTAAGCCATACATCTGAAACTTCTGAAATGATAGCAACTGAAGTAAAGAAACAACTCCATGAAGCTGTAAAGGAACTCAGATCAGAAATAACCTCTTAGGTAAGAGAAGAAATGATAAACATAATAAAAGACATGCTGAACACATCTAAAAAAGACATACTCAAAAACATTGAGGAGCATTGGAAAAAGAGGGAAACCTTGAAATAACAACATAAGGAAGAAACAAAATGCCTGAAACTGATTCAAGGAAATATCCAGGAAATCAAAAATTCCATCAAAAGCTGGCAAAACTGCCTGAATGAACGTGAAGATAGACTTTCAGACCTAGAAGACAAGATTGCAGTTAGTGAACAAGAAAGAAAAGATATTTAAAAAATAACAAGGAACCAAGAAATAAAAATTTGACAGCAGTAAGATGATGCAAAGTGAAACAATATAATATTGATAGGTGTAAATGAAAAAGTGACAACACAAAAGATATAAAAAGATTATTTATAGAAGTTATATGCAAAACTTTCCCAAACATGGGAAAGGAAACTGACATACAGATAAATGAGCCATTAGCCATAACCAAAATAAATCTACACTCAGATATATAATAATCAACATCCCAGAAACTCAAAATAAGAACAGAGCATTAAAAACTGCTAGAGAAAAAAGACAGATCACCTACAAAGAAAAGCCCATCAGAATCACAGCAGACTTCTGAACACAAACAATGAACTCAAGAAGAGCATGGACTGAAGTACTTCAAATCCTAAAGGAAAATGTCTTCCAATCCAGATTGATGTACCCTGCAAAACTTTTCTTCAAAATTGATGGAGAAATAAATACTTTCACTACAAAGAACAGCTGGAGAATTTCATGACTACTAAACCAACCTGCAAAGAGTACTGAAAGATATTCTAGATAGATCTAGAAATAACTACAATGCCAAGAACACCAACAGAAAAATCCACTAAACAAGGCAAACAATTAAACAAACAGAAAAAGTAAAGAACCAACAGTCGAAAGAAAATATGTCCAAAATAAGCCAATATATATCAGTTATGACCATTAATGTAAATGGCCTCAATTCACCAATTACAAAGAACAGACTGGCAGAATGGATGAAGAAATAACATCCAACAATATGCTGCATACAAGAAACCCATCTAACTCAAAAGTAAATTCATAGACTGAAAGTCAAGGGATGGAAAACAATACTTCATGTAACACAAACCACCTCCATAAAAATCTGGGATAGCTATTATGTTTGCAGACAGTGTGAACTTCAAACAAAGAATGATTAGAAGAGATAAAGAAGGTCACTACATACTAGTTAGGCGAAAATTTTGAGAGGAAGAGGTGACAATCCTACATACATATGCATCAAATATGGGAGTACCCAGCTATGTAAAACAAATATTAACAGAAATGAAAAGTGAAATAAACTATAACACAATTATAATGGGAGAACTTAAAACCCTGTTGACACAAAGAGACAGATCAATTAGACAGAAATACAGCAAAGAAATTTCAGAATTGAATCAAACTTGTGAACAAATGGACTTAGTAGATGTGTAGAGTATTCCACCCAACAACATCAGAATATACATTCTTCTCAGCTTCATTCTTTAAAATAGACCTTATACTAGCCCACAGAACATGCTTAAGTAAATGCAAAAGTATCAAAAGTATCATGCATATTGTCTGATTATAATGCCACAAAACTAGAAATTAATGACAAAAGAAACTGAAAAAATTCCATAAACACATGGGAATTAAATAATACACTCCTGGACAATCAATACATCATAAAGGAAATTAAAGAATATCTACAACTAAGCAAAAATACAAAACAACTTACTGGAACTTGTGGGATGCAATGAAAGCAGTTCTCAGAGGGAAATTCATTGTGGTGAATTCCCACACCAGTGAAACAGAACAAATAAACAAATAAACAAGCTGATACTGTACCTCAAACATCTAGAAAAAAAAGAGCAAGTCAAGACAAAAGCTAAAAAAAATGGAGGAAATTATAAAGGTCAGGGTAGAAATTAATGCAATAGAGACTAAGAAAACAATACAAAGAATCAATGAATCAGAATTGATTCTTTTAAAGAATATATAAAATTGATAAGCCCATAGTCAACCGTATTAAAAAAAAGAAAAGAAAAAACTCAAATTCATGCAATAAGGAATGAAAATGGCAAAAGCACTACAGACCCTGAGGAAACACAGAAGACTGTCAATACCTGCTTCAAAAACCTTTACTCTCACAGGTTCAGCAACACAGAAGAATTGTACAGACTCCTAAACACATATGAATTACCAAAGCTGGATCAAAAAGATGTAAAACTGCTGAATAACCCAATTTAAATTAATGAAGTTGAAAATGTAATTAGAACCTTGCCAACAAAGAAAAGCCTAGGTCCTGGTGGATTCACTGCTGGGTTCTACAAGAAATTCAAGGAAGACTTAATACCAACACTCCTCAAATTCTTCAGTGAAATTGGAAGGGAAGCAATTCTACCTAACTCACTCCTGGAAGCAAGTTATTGCTCTAATACCACAACCAGAGAAAACCCAACCATAAAAAAGGACTATAGGCCACTCTCCCTCATGAACAACAATGTAAAAATCCTCAATAAAATACTGGTAAACCGAAAGCAGCAAGTCATCAAGAAGATTATATACCATCACCAAGTGGGATTCATCCCATGAATGCAAGAATTGTTCAACATATGCAAGTCAATAAATGTAATGCACCATATCAATAGAGCCAAAGACAATAATCACATGAACATTTAAAGAGATACAGAAAAAACTTTTGATAAAGTCCAACACTCATTCATAATAAGAACACTACAGAAAGCTGGAATAAACAGTCTTTACCTCAATATGATAAAAGCCACCTATGACAAACTAACAACCAGCATCATATTAAATGATCAACAACTGAAACCTTTTACTCTAAAATCAGGAACAAGACAAGGATGTTCATTCTCACCACTCCTATTCAATATAGTCCTGGAAACACTAACCAGAGTAATTAGTTAGACAAGACAGAGAAATAAAAGGAATAATGATAGGAAAGGAAGAAATTAAATTGCTATTATTTGCATATGACATGATACTATATATAGAAGACCCCCAAAACTCCATTGAAAGACTTCTAGATGTAACAACCAAATACAGTAATGTAGCTGGATGCAAAGTCAACACTCAAAACTAAATTGCATTCCTGTACACAAACAAGAAACTCACTGAGAGAGAAATAAAAGAAACCACATTCTTGACAATAATGCACAAAAAATTGAAATATGTAGGAATCAATCTAAAAGAGGAAGTAAAAGATCTCTTCAATGAAAACTGCAATACTCTGAAAAAAGTAATTGAAGAGGATTTCAGAGAATGAAAATACACTCCTTGTTCATGGATAAGAAGAATGAACATTATGAAAATGGCCATTCTCCAAAAATTTTTATACAGATTTAATGCAATTCTAATAATATAATACTAACATACCTCACAGATCTAGAGAAGTCATTGCTAAAATTAATCTGGAACCAGAAGAGATCTAGAATAGCAAGAGTAATTCAGGGCCATAAAGGCAAGGCAGGAGGCATCAGAATCCCTGACTAGGGATTAAATTTACCGTGATAAAATTAGCATGCTACTGGGATAAAAACAGACCTAAAGATCAATGGAATAAATTAGAAGATACAACTGCAACTACAAACACACTCAGCCACCTTATCTTTAACAAAGGGGCTGAACATGTTCACTGGAAGAAAGATAGTCTGTTTAATAAATGGTGCTGGAAAACTGGCTCTCCATATGCTGAAAACTAAAACTAGACCTGTGCTTATCATCATGTACTAAAGTAAAAATGGATTAAAGATCTAATATTAAAATGAAACACTAAATCTGCTAGAAGACAAAGTAGGTAGAAATCTTGAAGACATAGGGGTAGGTAGAGAATTCATGAGCAAAAAACAAACTGCACAGGAACTACTTCCCAGAATCAATGACTGGGATCTCATCTTATTAAAAAGTTTTTGCATGTCAAAAGAAATCTCCAACAGAGTGAAAAGAAAACCTAAGAATTGGGAAAAAATTTTAATCACTTGTCTTTGAGACAAAGGACTTCTGTCTAGAACATATAAAGAATTAAAAAAAAAGACCCCCAAAATTCAAAGACCCAATCCAAAAATGGGCATCTTCAATGAATATACACTTCTGAGCTGAAGAAATACAAATGGCAAATAGATATATAAAAAATGTTTAGCATCATTAGTCATTAGAGAAATGTAAATTAAAACTAAACTGAGATTCCATCTCACTCCAGAAAGAATGGCCAGAATCAAGAAAATCACAAATAACAAATGCTGGAGAGGCTGTGAGGGAAAAGGAACTCTTCTATGCTGTTGGTGGGAGTGTAGACTGGTGCATCCACTGTGGATGTCAGTCTGGAGTTTCCTCAAAAAGCCTAGATTGGAGGTCCCATTCAACCCAGCTATTCCACTTCTGGGCACATTCCCAGAAGAACTGAAAACATCATGCCACAGAGATATATGTTCACCTGTTTATAGCAGCACAATTTGTAATAGCCAGATCTTGGAAACAACCTAAATGCCCATCAACTGAGGAATGGATAAAAAAGATAAGGTGTTTTTATACAATGGAGTACTACTCAGCTATAAAGAAAGACTACATTGAGGCTTTTATAGGTAAATGGATGTGACTTGAGACCATACTCTTAAGTGAAATAAATTAAACTCAAATGTGCAAATACTGTAATGTCTCCCTAGTGTAAGAAACTTAAAGAGTAAACATGATACAAAATCTTCAGTAAATACTGTGAAAAGGGTAAAAAACTGCTCAAAGGGGAAAAAATAACTCTGGGAAAAGGAAAAAAAAAGGAAGGGAAAAGAAAAAAAGGTATAAATTTCTTTATACACACTTGAGATAGCTAAGAGGATTGTACTAATAATTCTAATTATTTGAAAGCCTATATTGTTGTTGTTTTGGGCTCTTTGTCATTATTTCTTATTTTTCTTGTATTTTGTTATTTTTCCCTCTAATACAGAACGGATAGATGTTCACATATAGGCAGATACATGCCTAGATCTTCTCCTAAAGAGTTTATAAGAATTGATTTTAGTATGTGTGAAGAAAATGAGACATTATGGTAGTTTCCTATTATCTTGATTTGAAGTAAAATAATGCTTATATTCTTAGTTTTGATTGGTTATAGACTGTTTTATATTATTTGATTTCAGTGTGTGTGAAGGTGTGGGCAGCTATTTTGAAGAGAACATTATGGCAGCCATTGTTGACTTTCCTATTGTCTGATTTTGAAGCCCTATAATGTTGTCAATCTTTTGTTTCAATAGGTTTTATACTATTTTGTTTTATTTGAATTCATTGTGTATGAAGATATGGACAGCTAATTTTGAAGAAAACAAGAGACATTATGGTAGTCACTGTTGATTTCCTGTTGTCTTGTTTTGAAACCCTGTGTTGTTTGCATTGTTTTGTTCTGATCTCCTCTGTTCTGTTTTGTTTTGTTCTCTTTATTACAAATAGTTTGGTTAATATTCATTATATTTGCCAACAAGAAGGTTAAATGAGAAATATATTTTATGCATTTTGGTTTAATTCTAGTTCATTAGAGAGTTTCTTCAGTAAAAAATATATTTATTTCAATATTTCTAACTATATTCTAACTGATATATATCATTCCACCTATGATAGCTAACTATATAGAACAAAAGCATATGTAAATATATGTTTGGCTAGTAAAAGGAAAGCAATGCTAAAACTCTTGAAAGCTCAGGTGTTTTTTGAAACATTTATTTTTGGCAAGCTGTAAGTAAATTTATAGTTAATTTGTACTTTAAAAACTAGATTGGAATAACTCTAGTACTGAGAGACCATCAGCATTTTTCTGTTTAACCTTATTTTATAAATGGCATAGCACACTTTTATTTAAAAAACAATATTTAAATCACTTTGGATACATTTTAGCTGACCTAAAAATAGCCTTAGTGATTTTATTTTAACAAACATGATATTGTCTTTCAGGAAGAAAGATTTTGAAACACAACTTCTAATAATTCTCATATCAAATCATCACGTAATTGTGCCAGGAACACAAGTACAAATAGGAACCGGTTCTAAAGGGTACAATGAACAGAGCATGAAACAAAATCACAGTGTATACATATAGCTGCATCTACAATGAAGGTCACATACAGGGGGTTTTAATAGCATAAGAAAATCTCTACAAGGACTTCTGGACTTCATTTTTGGTGATTAAAGTCTAAAAGGGAGCTCCTGACAAGTTTTTAAAACTTATCACTAAGGAAAAGAGTATTAATCACAGAGTAAAGGATCTATCTCAAAGACTTTGTTGATTCTTTTAAAACTGGAAATTTTCTGATGATCCATGTATGCTGGACTTTTACTCTGTGTTTTTCTAGGATACTTCATAAAAACTGAAATACATTAATAAATCTGATCTGAAAAGTAATGATTGTATTGTCTTCCATTCACAAATAGAATGAGTTTGTGAGGCATGACTGCTCCTGTCAAAAAAAAAATTATTATCAAAAACAAAGATAAAATAGCAAAACACAAAAAAATTATTTCACACAATCATATTGCCTTTGAAGGAAAAATCATTTAAAAGGCAAAGATTATGGAACATAAAGACAAGGTAGTGATGTTTTTCCAATTCAAAGACCCATTTTTCTGGTTTTATATATTTTTCACAATTATAACTTTTTAATGAGTATCTGATATATTTTGAATATATGTAAAAATTACTTGAATTATGTCTACTGTGTGTCTTTTTTATGATTCAATTTTTATATTTTATCTTTTCATATCTTTTAGTCTTTCAAATTACTGAAACAGAGGTTATTGTATTACATTACTTACTAGTTTTCGTTGTTTATATTCATTGAATTATCTAATCTTTTACAATTTTAAAGATTAAAACTACATCATTGACATAATCACATATTATGGAAATTTTCTAATGTTCATAAAAATACTAAAAACTGAATTTTTAAAATAACTTCTCACATTTTGAATAGTTAATATCTCTATTTTCACATTTTGATTTTAAATGTCTTAAAGTTTTTGATTAGTAAGACAAGCTTCATTCTGATTTCTAATGTATTTGTAGCTGTTTGTTTTCTATTCCTGTAATTATGCCAATGTCTTCCTTTGTGTAAAGAAAGCTATTGCTAATAGCAGGATAATAGGTCTTTTTTCAGAGCCTATGAGCATGTATGCTGTTTTGTTATTTTGTTTGGTTTTAGTGTTTTTGCTATCTGTGCTCATCTATAATGATAAATATTTGCTATTGTTGGGGTCCTTACAGCTTTTTGAATCAGCAAGATGCCTGTGTATATTTGTCTGGATTGAAATTTAATGGGTCACATATAAGCAATGAGGACAATTAGGCCAAAGAGGAGATGAGAAAACAAGTGAGGGACCCCATAGAAAACAAGATCCTAAACAGCAATCATTTTCAGTGATGCATAATGTACACCTCTGGGAAAGACTAAGAAAATTTGTTTTCTTAAATACAGAAGACAGAAGGTAAAGCGATGCCCCAAAAAGAGAAAAAAAAAATCAACAAAAGCTAGAAGTAAACATAAACAAAGTCAAACCCAAACATACTGTATATAATAAAGTCCTTAGATTCAAACTAGTACCTAAGTAGTTTCATTGGTTTAAAAAAACAGAGAGGGTGAGGCAAAAGAAGAGAACCATTATGAAGAATAAGTAGTCTTATACAAGGATCAGTTAGAAATTATACATACATATACATATTAATTGAAATTGTAAACAGAAAAATTGTTTCATGTGAAACTTTACATTTTTACTATAATCACTAAAAAGAATGACTATTAAATTAACAGAAAAGAAGTAATTTTTTAAAATCTCAAAAGAAATTATAAAGTAGTGTATAGGTTTCTAAATGATAGAATTGAGTATTTTTAAAAACCTGAAAGTCAGTAATCTTTTCAATTTTATTAAACTATTCTGTCTAATAGATATAGATAGAAATGGCAATTTGGGGCTATGATAATTAATTTAACTAAACTAGAAGCAGAGATGTAAGACAACAAAAACAATAGAACAATGCAAATGTCAAACAAATTCAACATTAAAAATGATTGGAGAAGAAAATAACTATATAATAATAAAAAGCTTAAGTACCAGTTTGTGACAGTTGATAGCTATTGTGTAGTTATACACAGCCATACTGCAAAACACTTAAAAATATTTACACTATATCAACTCTCTAGAAAGACAAATCAGACAAAAAAAGTCAACAAGAATTTTAAAGAGAAGGTGGCACAAATACTTAGAAGTGTCTCTCAGATCACCTAACTTTGAAATTTTGTTAAGATATATAATTAAGAATATCTTACTAAATGTTTTCTAATGGCCAACAAAACATTGTATGAACCAAATTATTTAGAAAAAAATAACTGAAGCATGCATATGTTTTGTAAAATTTATTGTACATGTGTATCGAGTAAAATCAGGCTTACTATGAAATTATGAGTACAGAATAAATACTATCTTCTAGAATAAATACAAACAGTAACCCTCAGTAAATGTTTTATAAAAGACAAAAATATTTTGCATTAAGTAAGCCATTGCCTTCTAGTTTATACTTTGAAAGTTTGAATGTATTTGGAAAAAACCTCATTAAAAGCAAACACATAGTTTGAGCTGTCAACAAGCATTCCCACCAAAGTAATTCACACCAAATTCACTGCAATAATTTAAGATCTGTGCCACAGATTAATTGGAAAGTGTTTTTTTCCAGATCCTGCTACAAAATCACTCGTTAGCTTTGAGAAATCCAGTAATGTAGAGAAAATTACTTTATCAGTGTTACCTGTGACTTGCATTGCTATATTTAAAAAAAAGAACGTCAGTTACCTTGAAATTTTTGAGCGCACCTGGTGGTTATCACTGCAGTTTTTGCCCTGGTGTGACAAGAACACGGGTGGGGTGTTAAGGTTGTACTCTCAAGGAGCAGACCCCACCTTTCTGCTCTTTCTGTCGTCTGACAATGGACGTGTATCTTAACTGCTCTGTGCTTTGCTGCCTATAAAACACTGCACATTTTTTTCCTGCAAATTGAGATTAACATATTATTTACATAAAAGCTTGTTGTTATAAAGCAAGAGAGTAAATAAATTATAATAACAAAATAAATGTTAAAAAGAAAACAAGCAAATTATATATATCTAAGAACAATTGCTCATTTTTCTTTCCTTATATCAGAATAATACAGTTCAATATGTTACAGTACATACTAAAGCATATTTTTCAACATCAAGTTTTAATCCCATTGTCTTTTTTTTTTTCTTTGTACAGGGGATTGGACTCACAACCTCTTGCTTGCCAGGCAGGCACTTATGCCACTGGGCTAAATCCCTGGCTCCCACTGTCTTTTAAAAGGAAAGTTTCTCTATTCTCAAAAATTCTTAAGTGTCATTGGAAAGTGCACACTAATGGGGCAACCACCAAGGGCAGAAGAGACCATTATGAACTATCAGTATCTTACAATTACAATGTTTTTCAACTGGTAAAATTTTCAATTTTAAAATTAACACATTGTTTCATTTTAATGTATAGATAGATTACTTTAATAAATGGTAATTGATACAAGTAAAATTATCTAAATTCTAGAATTCTGGAATCTTCTATCCAGGAATCTTTCACTTGATTCACATTAAAAGGAGAAAGTTTAGTCTTAAAATCATTAACATGATCTTGGATCTGAGTCTCTGTTAGATCATATATCCTTGCAGCAGTGGGAACTATTGCATGTGAAAACAGCAGAAAATAAAGTTTTAATTAGCGAGACACCTACCAGAATCAATGGGCTGTTTTGGAACAGTGACTGTAAGGGAGAGTAGAAAGTTTTCTGTTAAAAGATTTTGTAGATTTTGAGTTTGCAAACTTGACCATATACCTCGTATAATGGATTCAGGCAGCAGAATTCAGTACACGTGTAGCCTGGCGTGACTGAAGAACTCCTGGCAGGCCAGGATTCTCATGTTTCTCCCTGCCTTGGGACAAAAGCCTTTACTACTTTTTGGTTCAGATGATCTTTTTAAACACATTGTTTCATAAACAATTTTGAGAACAGCGCTAAAGGTCAGTTTACTTGAAGTCTTGGAAGATGTGGTCGATGCCTCCCTTTGGATCCAAGGGCAGGCATAGTTACTGTCCCTTATAAAAACACTGAGTTCTTAACCTTGAAGTTCCTCTCCTGTAAAACAAATGACAGATGTCACTTGTCCCTGTTTGGGTTGCCTGAGGGATCAGGCTAAAAAAACTGGCTCCTGAATACTGCCATTCTGGCTCATGCATTTTCTGTGAGTAATCTACTGACCTTCATCTGTGACACTAGTCTCCTGGGTGTGAAATGTGCAGATGCTGGCTTGTGAACCAGCATTCAGCTCTTGACAAGAACAAGCCAAGTATCTTATGGAAACCTGGAAAGAAAGAAGCTATGCTTCAGTTTGAAGTCTGAGAATAGATAAATTCTAATCTATTACACAGAAATTTATTTAATATATTTTAATGTCAATGCATCATTAATAAATGCAAAATAATCAGGCTTAGGGGGAATTAGCTCAGTGGTAGAGGAATCAGTGTGTCCAGGACTGGGAGTTTGACACATGGCACAGCAAATGCAAATAAATAAATGCCATTTAAAAATTGGATGATATAGACAAAATTAAAATAACAGAAATGAACTTTCAAAGGCACAAAGAATAAGAAATACAGTCTTAATGAATTTAATGTAAATCAAAGAAAGCAATAATGTATCTATTGTGACTCTGTTGGATGGGGCTCTTTACAAAATTTTTAGCAACTAAAGCTTATAGTATCAGGTATCTATTGACATCTGGCAATAGAATACATATTTCAGCTGATATGTAGAGTTTTCATTTTCCCATAAAAAGTATTACATGTAATGATAAAAATTATCAGTTATCAACAACTCTGTATACCTGAGATTTCTATAAAAAACATAAGTGCACATATACATGCATACAATAGTTAAAATACAAATTATACAAATAAAATTTCATCAATTCCAAAAGTGTCTAAATAAATAAAAGCAATACTATCATGACATTTATCCAAGTAACTCATGAAGCTTTTGAATGAAGTGGACCTGAAAAAATAATACATTATTTTGCAATGATTGAAAAAAAGAATAAACCTAACAATTCATTAACTGTTGCTTTTAAGCTTCTAAGAAGCACACTTTAAACAACCTATTTTAAAATAAAATGTATGCCATCATATAATTTAAGCATAGTGTGAAACAATATGCTGTAAATATAAAATAAAATATGATAAAAAATAACTATTACACTCTCAAAGTATTTAGGTATCCTGACAAAGAAAGGTTGAAGATACTATTATAAAATGTATTAATTCAGTAAGTATATTTGATCCTTTTTTTGAGTACAAAGTTTTAGGTCACACAGTAATTAATGAAAAAAATGTTAGCATTCCCTGGATTTATGTACATTTTAATGTATTGTACTGATGATTAGCATATTGCACAATACAATCATATGTCATATAGTACATAAGAAGGTGACAAATGCTGAAGAAAAAATTAAGTTAAAGAATAGGATAATAGAGAAATTAGAGAAGCAGTATCTTTCACAATAGTATTCAAAAAAACATAAATTACCTAGCAACCAATCTAATGAAGGAAGTAAAAGACCTTACATTGAAAACTAGAGTACTTTGACAAAGCACCGTGAAAACTGTATCAGAAAATAGAAAAATATCCCTTGTTCTTTAGTAGGAACAACAATACAGTGAAATTGGCCATATTTCAAAATTTTGATACTGATTTAATGCAATCCCAATCAAAATACCAACAGTGTACCTCACAGAATTAGAGAAAACAATCCTAAAATTTATTTAGAACCAAAAGAGACCTAGAATAACAAAAGCAATTCTGGACAAGGAAGTGGGCATCAATGCCTGATTTGAAATTATAGTACAGAGAAACGGTGATTAGAACAGCACGATACTGAACCAAAAAGAAAAAAAAAAAAAAAGAAAGAAACAGGATCAATGTAAAGGGATGGGGTAGGAACTGCAGAAACAACTTCAAACACACTCAGCCAGTTTGCCTTTGATAAAGAACCAAACACTTTTACTGGAAGAAACACAGTCTCTTTAATTAATGATGCTAGAAAAACTGGCTTTCCACATGCTGAAGGCTAAAATTAGTCCCATTCATCACAAACAGCAAAAATAGAACTATATCAAACATCTAAATATTAAAAGAGAGTACTCAATCTGCTGGAAGAGAGAATGTGTAGAACTCTTGAAGACATTGGTGTAGGCAAAGTCTTTATCAACAAAACCCCAATTGCACATGAAGTACTACAAAGAATCAATAACTTGGATCTAGCCATATTAAAAAGTGTTTGCACAGCAAAAACATCACCAACAGATTGAAGAGACAACCTAGAGCTGAAAATTTTTTTGTTAGCTATTCCACAGACAAAGGACAATGACAGAAGTATAAAGAACTCAAAAAACTTTGATTCCCCCAAATTTAAAGACCCAGTATAAAAAGGGAAATCTGAAACAAATAAACACTCCCAAGATGAAGAAGTAGAAACAGCAAATATTTAAAAACTGTTTAACAGCATAGGTCATTCGACAGATGCAAGTTAAAACAACACTGAGATTCTAGCTCACTCCAGAAAGAATGGCTACAATCAAGAAATCAACCAATACCAAATACTGGTGGTGCTGCTGGGAAACAGGAACCTTTCTCCACTCTTGGAGTTTGTGTAGACTGGTTCAACCACTGTGTGAAGATTTCTCAAAAAAATAAAGCTAGAGTTCCATTTGATCCATCTACTCTCCTTTTTAAAAAAAATTTTTATTTAAAGTAAAAGTTTTGAAACAGAAACAGGGTAGAAACAATACAAAATCTCAAAAACAAAACAAAAAAATAAAAATAGTAACCAGCAAGAAATCACTAGTTGATAATTACATACTTTCCTCTTAAATGCAGTTGTTCAAGTTACAAAAGTAAAGTCCACAAAGTGGACATCCAAACAGTGAGACTGCAGTCAGTTTTGTTCATCCATCCAACTAAAACTTCAGCAACATGGTTATTAATTCCACACACTCAAACATACATGCAGTTATATCCTTTAGAATACTCTTTTCCTTTTTTTTCTTTACAATAACTATAATCCATTCTTGTAAACTACTTAGAAGTTCTACACATGTATAAGTCCCTACACATATACCTAGCCTTTCTGTATTAGAGGGAGAAACAAATCAAAACAAGTCAGCAATACAAATTCCTAGAGAAACACAAAATGAAAAGAACATGCAAAAACACAACACTAGGTGATCTACGGTAGTCATTATGATGTCTCTTGTTATTTTCAATAAAATTGTCTATATTGCCAAATATAGTATAAACTTAGCATTGCATTACACTATTAATAAAATCTAAACATTGGAGACATTATAGGACTTCAAAGGCAGATAACAATCAAACCAGAATGGGTATCCTATTGAATCCTGTCATCTTCAGAGTAGTTGCTCCTATTCTCAGACTCAACACTCTCAAGCATACCAGATTCAAATAGAATTAGTCAAGATAAGACAGTGATATAACCAGTCTTCTCTGTCTTATCTCTGCCATGCTATTTTTCTGTTGTTATTGTTTACTTTTCTCCTTCATTCCACTGTCTGCCCCTTTCTTTGAAGCCTTTCTGCCATTTTTCCTGGAACCCTGGTGATTTTCTTCTTTCTCTCTAGAATGTCCATCTACTCTCCTTCTTGATATCTTCTGAAAAAATTGAAAGTTTCATACCACGGAGATACATGCACACCCATGTTTGTAACAGCACAGTTGTAACAGCTAAATATGGAAACAAACCTAATGCCCATCTAACTGATGAATGTATAAAGAAAACATGTTTTTTTAAGCAATGGAGTACTACTCTGTCATAAAGAAGGGTAAATGAGATATTTTTTACTGAATGAATGAGCCTGGGATGCATACTCTTAAGTGAAATAAATTGATACGCACGTGTAAATAGCAAATTTTTCTCTGATGTGAGAAACTGAAAGTTTAGATAAAGACCAAAATGTATAATAGATATGGAAAATGGGAAGAAAATGTTCAGATGAGGAGAATTAGGGAAGGCTGGGGGCGGGGAAGGAAGGAAGGGTCGGAAAAAAGAGAATAGAAAGAAAAATGCAAACAAACTTTTTTAAAATAAGAAGGGGGTAGGATTGAAAGGAGGGAAAAGGAATTGGGAAAAAAGCAAGAATCAAGATGCATCAGGTATGGGTACAAACCCCCTGTGCTGAATGTGATTATCATGCATATCTAAAATATACCAGTAAAAATAAGAACAACAAGAAAGAGTAAAGTTCTGAGGGGAATCACTGTTTCATGTCCAGCAGTCAGGTTCTGAAATGGAGCCCCCTGAGGGTCAAGTAGGGGGACAGGTCAGTGACCTCTAAGCAAAGGGTTTGCTAAATGAAGTAAACGGGAAAACTGATGCACACGAGACGCCACGCGAGGACTTGATTGTATTTAGCAGAATGAGAAAGGATGTGTAACTAGAAAAGACATTGGATTACCAACATAAAAGCATGTCCCTGACCAGAGAGTCACTCTTTTCTAGAAAGAAAACTTCTGCAGACCCAAGAAATACCTGGAATTTGGCCACATAATTTTAAGTTGGAAATCACAATCATCTGGATGTCTTGAAACCTCTCCTCTCCGGCACAGCCCAGCACCTCTGCCACCTTGCGTGCTCCTAGCGTTCGGTACCAGAGAACCGCTACAGATTTCCAACCCCTGGTCTGCCAGCCCTACTCCTGATCCTACAGTATTTTACCAGCCCTCTGTTCAAGAGAACACACTGTTTCAAGCTGTTTTTCTGCGACTACATCCTCCACTTTTGCAGTGAATCTTACCCATTGTCCTCTTTCCCAGTACTGAATCTCTCTGTCCTTTAGTGCAAGATCTTCCCTCTCTACTTTATTATGCTCATCAATATCAGAATACAGTCCCAAATTTACAAAGCACATGCTCAGGATTTATAATTTTGTCCTGGGCTCGTTTATTTGCACATCTTACAGAATCCTCTTCAAGAGTTCTCAGTATTCACTGCTTGCTTTTCTCCTCTCCTCACTTTCTCTTGCATCTACTTTCATCACTATTTTTAGTTTTTTCTAAACACAATAGACAAATACAGATGTTTGAAAACAGTTCATTCTAGTTAATATGAAAATAGTTTCATTTTTCCATTGAAACTTTGTAAAAATTCTATTTAGGAAAAAAAGAAGAAACATTTCATTTTTGAAAAGAACAAAGCAAAGAAAGAAAAACATCTATCAAAATAGAAATTTCATAAGAAAATATTTTTTTAATATCCATCCCTGATTTATCTTTTGTAATATTTTCAAAAAACAAGATTTTTAAATGGCGATGCTCTAATTTTAGTATGAAAGATACAAGCAAAATTTAAATCTGAGTGTTCAACTTACTTTTCTGTCCTTTGGTTTCTTTTTTAAATCATCTTCAAACTAATGAACAATAAAGTAGATTCCACTGAAAGTAAGTTCAACATATTTTTAACTTATGAGTTTGCATAATGAATATACTAGCTGAATGAATCTATTTACGTATTTGTTCATTGTATTTCTAAATGAAAGTGATAAACTGACATATAAAGAATCTTTCAGAGAAACTGATAGAGAAAGAATTTTTGTTTCTGCTTCTTAGCTGCCTGTCAACTGCCTCCCTCCTGGAGCCTTCAGTGTGCAACCTGTTTTCCAGTAGGTCAAAGCTATCTCTAAAGGCCACACTTGACAGTATTGCTACTAATGCCAAGTCAGGACATGAACATCGGAAAGGCTTTCTCAACTTCTGGGAGACCGATGACCTTTTTAGAACCTCATACAAAACAGAACGCCAGGAAAGAAGCATTGGAGGATTGCTCAGTGTAACATGTATGTTGAAGCATTAACTTATGTAGTAAACAGCAATGACAACTTACAGATTTTGCAGCTATGCTGTGTTCAATTTGAAGAAATTTTATATTGAAATTTGGAAAACTAAAATAAAGTAAAAATACCATAGCTCAATTATTTACTTTTTAAACAAATGAGTTTGAATGATAATGATTTAACTTTTGTTTTCCTAATCATTTTCTCATTACATGGATTAAAACAGATTTATTTGCAGTTATATAGGATTTAGAAATCACTTAAAATTATATTTTGCTTGTAAAATTATAGTTTCATTTAACAAAACCACTAAACACATGGAGGTGCTTTGGAATAAATGAAATGTACAGTATATGACAAAATTTTATATTTCTTTTCTCTGAGGAAAATATAATATTTTGAATAAGTTTAACTGTAATAAAACAAAAGGTCTAATAGTTTTACAAATCAATCAGATATGTTCTGTATGGTATATGTGTGCACAAATATCATTGATTTTTCTTTTATGTAGTTGATGTGGTTCTACACAGTAGAGACACTGTTAAGAAATATTTATAGTGATCTGAGAAAGCCATATGGACTCTTTAGAGGACTGTAAATTTGAGAAAAAAATGAATACATACTTTAACTAAAATAATCTTAACATACTGAAAAATAAATAGAATTTAACACAAATCAATGAAATTAAATTTGAAATTACATTTCTTAAGGGAATTTTAGTTGACAGTTGAAAGTAGGTAACAGCTACCATAATGGAGCTCTTACTGTTTAAAACTGCATCACTACAGGAAGTTCTATTGTAGAATATTAATGCAGAGTTTGAAACATTTTGATATAACTTATTTTCCTGCCTGTGGCTCTTAACCTAGGAAGGCATATAACTGTGTGTATACCAACATTATAATTTTACTAAATTCAAAACATACTCGTATGAAAATGTTGTAAAATTAGGTATAAAAGTAAATTTTATGGGCCAGGGATATGACGCAGTGGCACAGCAATGCCCGGCAAGAGCAAGGTCATGAGCTCGACTACTGATACAAAAAAACAAACAAACAAAAATCCCATATCAGATAAAGGGCACCTATTTTTAAAGACACAGCTATATTACAGAACTCTTCAATGTAATCCCAACTAAGTTTATGAATTGTTTTACAAGGATTCATCCAAATCTATTAAGAGGCTCCCTTGATATTGCTCTTATATTTTGTTATTTGTCATCTGTATATTTTTGATAAAATATCCATTCTAATTTTTGTCTAATATTGAATGAAGAACTTTGATTTTTTCCATTAATTTATATATTTTCTTCATATATTCTGTATGAGTACTATGACAAATAAAGTGATTTGTAAATATTTTTACCAGTTTTCAGTTTCCTGAGACCAAAAATGTTAAATTCAACTTTTAATTTATCGCCTTTTACTAGACCATGATTTTGGTATTGCTCAACTTTACAATACTCAAGTTTATAAAGATGACATGTAATTTTTTCTAGAAATTTTAGGTTCACAATTTATGATTAGAATTTATGTTTCACTATTTTGAGACAAGTTTATAATGAACTAAGGATGATTGTGGTGATTTTTGTGAAATTCATGTGTAGTTTCTGCAGTACTCTTTGTTGAAAAAATAGCCAACTGATTTAGTTTTGCAACTTTTTAAAAATCTGTAGACAATAAAATGCATGTTATTTTTACTAGTGTGTACACTTATTTTTAACACTTAGTGTTCTAGAAGAGCAAAAACAACTATAAACATACTTTCACACCTTATCTTGGGCAAAAGAGCCAAGCATCTTCACTGGAAGAAAGATAATGTTTAATAATGGTGCCTGAGAAAGTGGCTTTACCTATGCTGAAGGCTAAAACTAAAGTCATGGCATGTCACCATGCACTGAACTAAAATTGAAATAAACCAAAGATCTAAATATTAAAGGAGAAACAAACCTTCAGGAAGAAAATAGGTAAAACTCTTGAAGACAATGGTGTAGACAAAGACTTTATCAACAAAACACCAGTCACACAGAAAATACTACAGAGAATCAACAACTGGGATATTATATTAAAAAGCATTTGAACAGAAAAAGAAATCACCAGCAGAGTGAAAAAGCAGCCCATTGAGAGGAAAAAATCTTTTCCAGCTGTTCTGCAGACAAAGGGCTAAATCTAGATTATATAAAAACTCCCCTATGTACAAATACCACATTGTTTCCCTGATGTGAGAGACTGAAATGGTAAATGAGAATCAAAACACAATACTAGATATTGTAAAATGGGAAGTAATTGTTCAAATAGAGGATTGGGAGTGCAAGGAAAAAGAAAAAATGAGAAAAAAGAGGGGCAGAATTGAAACAAAGTTTGGTAATAAGGAAGATGGTTGAAGAGAGGTTAGGGAATGGGAGAAAAAAGGAGCAAAGATATATCATGTACAGGTATAAGTTCCCTATGATGCATGTGATCATTATGTGTATCTGAATTATAACAATAAACTTAATTATAAAAAAGAACTCAGAAGAATTAGCCCCTCCAAATTTAAAGAGACAATCCAAAAATGGGTTTCTGAAATGAATAAACACTTCTCAAAAGAGGTAGAAACAGCAAATAAATACATGAAAAAATGTTGAACATCACTGATCATGGGAGAGGTGTACATTAAAACAATGCTGAGATTCCCTCTTACTCCATAAACAGTGATAATCACCAAGAAGTCAACTAATGCCTAGTACTGTTGGTGTTGTTAGGAAAAAAAGGATCCTTCTCCATTGTTGGCAGGAGTGCAGACTGGTGCAAGCACCATGGAAATAACTATGGAGATTCCTCAGAACACTAAAACCGGAGGTTCCATTTGATGCCACTATCCCCCTTCTTGGTATCTTCTAAAAGAACTAAAAGTATCAGATCACAGCAACATATTCACACTCATGTTTGTAGCAACACAGTTAAAAATAACTTAATCCTGGAAATAGCCCAAATGCTCATTTAACTAGTGAATGGATAAAGAAAATGTGGGGTATTTTTAAGTGGAGTACTATGCAGCCACCAAGAAGGATAAGTTTGAAATAGTTGTAGCTAAATGGATGCACTCTGACTGCATCTGAAGTGGAATAAACCAGACACACATGTATAAATACCATATTGTTTCTGTGGTGTAAGATGCTTAAAGTGTGCATAAGGACCAAAATATAAAATAGATTTGGGAAATGAGAAATGGGAAGAAAGTGTTCAAATAAAAAGGGGAACTAGAGAAGGGGAGGGGGAAAGGAAAGAAAAGAAAAGAATGGAAACAAAGTTTTTGTAAATAAGGAGAAGAGGTGTTGAAGGAAGGAGAGGGGAATAGAAAAAGAGAAATCATCAAGATATATTATGCATAAGTACAAATTTCTATGATAAAAGGAACTATAATAGGTGTGTGCCTACAGGAAAACAATGCACATGCAAGCACACACATGGTCACTAAGTACCATTATGATTTCAGGCATCCACTGAAGGGCTCAAACACATCTCCTGCAAATAGGGGGGAGCACTGTAATGTAAATGGCTTTCCAAACAGTAAACACACACACACACACACACACACACACACACATGTATGTGTTGGATCTGTAGGTGAAAATCCTCAAACCAGAATTAATAAAATGCAAGAAACGGCAAAAAGAAGCAACATATCATATCCTGAGTCAGAAGACTCAGCCCATCTCCAAACCAAAGGCTAACAGATATTTTGTGAATATTAATTAGTGTAGTCTAACACTAATATGATAGACTGTAATTGTAATAAAAATTGAAAAAGTTCCGAGAAATCTGTAACTTAGTTGCAGTATTTAATAATGTGCTGTAATAACGGAGGCAGTCTGAACTTGAGAGAAAAGATACCTTGATCGATGGTATGAGTCTTGGTTACTTTTCTCGCGTTGCTGAGACAAAATACTTGATGCCCAAAATGAAGGAAGGAAAGGTTTATCTATCTTAGAATTTTGTGGGGTTTTCAGTCCATATTCAGCTGGCTCCAAGGCAGGGTGGTGGCTAAGAGACAGCATCAAATGCCAAGAGTGAAAAGGGCAAAGAGCGGAAAGCAGCCGCCCTGGCTCCCTTGTATTGCGTGCCCCTGGGCAGGTGCAGCGCTCCCACCTCCAATCCCAGAGCTGGACAACCAACCAATCACAGAGGTTACACCAGCGCCTTTAAAGCCCTCCCCTATGACCTCATGAGGCGTGGAGGGACAGTTAAACATAAATCCTAATAGTAGGGAACAGTAAGGTTTTTCAGTTAAAAACTGCAGTTTGAAACCCTTCCATTCACTTCTATGCAGAAGCATGGCCAAAGAATTATCTTACTGTAAAAATTTCAGTTAAACAAGCTGATCATATCTGCCATATCCTTCAGACTTCTCACCTACACTTCTTACTATGAAGACATTTACGTGTCCTCTGCCCTTTCTTTTCATTTTTCTCTTTAAAATTGATAAGTTTGTTGATACATTTTTAGATATACACAGTGTTTAAAATTCTGGTCTGAAATATTCAACATCTGGATATTTTTGGCATCTGTGTACATTGGCTCTTGCATTTTTAAGTGAACATTTAACTGCTTTTACATATATTTTGTATTTATGTTTCATTATTGTTGATAATATAGCAAATTCTAAAATATTATTACTTTTAAAAATGTACATACAGTTTTTATTCTTTGTAAGACGGCTTCATTTCACTTTTGTACTCATACTTAGAATGTAGTTCTTATAAATTGGTAAGCTATGACCAAATGACAAGATCTAGTGGTTTATTTTTTGTACAGCCCACAGCTGAGAATATTTTATTAATAAAACTTTGAAAAACAGTGTATCATTATGACACAGACAAACATATTTACTATCTGGCACTTTAGAAGAAACAGTTTCCAATTTTATTTTCGGGAGTAGCCCTTTCCCTACTGCCGGAGTCCTGGAGTTGGTGCCTCGGCCGAGGACCTCAGAGGCTCAGCGTGGTCGTCCACCTACCAGCTGCACCTGCAGAGACCGACAGAACTGCAAACGCCCCATTATCTCTGCTGTGCTCTCAGCCCCAGCGCAGCTACTTTCCACCAGGCCTTGTGGAGTCTTATCAAGGGTTCCTGAAGTCCAGCTTCCTGCCAAAAGCCATCTTCGAATCCCACGTGCAGATTCCTAGGTCACCTGGGCCTTTCCTCAGCCCAAGGACACAGCATCTTCTTGGCTTGTGCACTCACGGCTCCTTCGTCACCTGTGAACTTTGACTTCTGTCTCTCTGCCCATCAAAACCGGCCATCTGCTCGGATCCACTGACTTACTAGAACAAATGGCAGCTAGACGTGCTGGCTGATAGTAGCACACAGGACTTCCAATCACTTCCAATGCTGCAGAGTGCATCCAGTGTCCAGTTACAGACAGTAACAGGGCAAGTCTGGTCACAGTAACTAGTCCTCATTTATCTGCAAACCTTCATCTAAACTCCTCAATGGATTCCTGAAACCACAGAGAGAACTTGTTTTGGTTCACTTTGTATTGCACCACAGAATACTTGCTGTTGGGTAACGCACATAAAAAGATATTTATACAGCTTACTTTTCTCAAGGTTTAAGAGTGTAGAGCTGTTCTTAGCTTTAGATTAAGGGCTCAGGGCAGCTAATGTCATATAGCAGGAGCATGTTCCAGACAGAAAAAGAGAAAAGGAGATCCTAGAGTGAGAGAAGAAGCAAGAGAGACAGTCAAGGAGTTGAAATCATGTTAAGTCAGGGCTTTCTGCTTGGGATTGTAAGAGGAAAAGAATTCACTTCTATGGAAAATACCTCATTCCCACAAAAAGGACTGTTCACTTTTAAGGTCCTAATCACCAACTCTTAAAGTTTCTGCCACCTTAGTCTATGTCTCTCTGTGTTTGTGTCTGTGTCTCTGTGTTTCTGTCTGTCTGTGTCTGTCTGTCTGTCTCTCTCTCTTTCTCTCTCTCTCTGTCTCTTTCATTTTCTGCTTAATGTTTGTGGAACCCAGTTAATCACAGGCATCTGAAATTGTGGAAAGGAGAAACACAGAGCGGAGGAGTCTACTAAACTAAATTCTTATTACCATTGAGAGAAGATATCCCTTTTATATCTCCCCTGCTTTTCTCTCACTGCATTTTGGCCTCTTTATACATGAAATTTTTCTGTGGAATAAAACATGAAGTATTCAAACATTCATGAAACAGTAAGACTGTTTTTCTTACTCTTTTCTCTACATGAAGTAGGTAGCTTGTCATCCTCCTGAGCCCAACATTATAACCACGCTTTGATATCATCGGCTCAAAGAGGACTTGTTCAGCAATTCTAGTAGAATTGGCTCCATTCGTCTTTCCTCTACTCATTCTACCTCATTAAACTTTATATTTTATGCTCAATATTTAGGGCTGACATTGCGGTTTTCAATTTACTGGTTTGTTGTCTGTTCCTCTTCTCATGGAATTGAGCTTCATTTAATCAAGAAATTAAACTTTGTTCACAAATAAGTACTTTGTATCTACAATAGTGCCAGAAACACAGGAACAGAAAGCAGAATAATAATAAACAATTTGTGTAACTACAAGTGACAACAGGCACTTTTACATGTAGTAACTTGACTAACACTTGCAAAGACATAAGAATTTCTTGTATTTGCTGTAAATAATATAAAAAAGAAAGAGGTTAGCAAACTTGCTAAGAGAAACAAACTGTCAAATGACAAAATTAGAATTTAAGTCTAGGTAAATGATAAACATTCAAAAATATCTATGAATGAATCTCCAAATTGTTTTATGAAGCACATACATAAAGAACTGTCCTGCTTTCCTAAAGTTAAATATGTTTTCTTTTTCCTTTTTATTGCTTTCTGAGGGGTTACCAAAAAAAGATTGCACTGGTAAATTTTAGAAAAGATAACTTGAACTAGTAGAAGGTAGATGGTGATGGAATTGCACCTTTGATGCTGTGACAGGCCACTATATTAAGAATCTGGGCAAAGGTCCCCTGGCGCCGGCGAAGAGGACAATCAGCGGCTTCTGAGATCTGACCATGTTGGAACTTAGCTGCACAAAAAGGCAATTGGCCTGCCCTCTTGGTAAGCACCCCTGGTTTGAGCCAGGAAAAGAACCAATCAGTGGTTCCCGTGAGCCTACAGGGGCTAGGACTGAGAATCAAACATCTTCCCCTCCCCCACCCCCACCCCCATCAGCAACTGGGGACAGAGGTCCGAGTATCTCTTGGGTGGATGACCTTATGCAATGTGGCAAGCATGGGGGATTTTCTTCTGTCTTCTGTTTGAAAGCAAAGGTTGTCTTTATGGTTATGTTACGATTGTTTTGCTTTATTCAATACTTTCCTTCAATTGGTTTAATAATGTTCTGCTTTTGGTTTGATTTCACCATACCTAATTGACTGGACAACTATTGTGAAGATAATGAGATATACTATGGTACCTATTTACTACCATCCCAGTATCCTGCTGTGAAGTACTGTACCAATTTCTGCATTGTCTTGATTGGCTTTGTTCTATCATGTTCTATTTATTGTATTTTTACTACCTTCAAAAAAAAAAAAAAAGAATTTGAGCAATCTCACTATATTTATAAATTAGCAATATTTATTCAGCATTTTCAAAAGCTTATAGAATATTGAGGAAATGTAATGGTCCTATTTTCTGAGCAACATTTATTTTTTTTTCTTTCTCAGTTATTTTTGCTGAAATATCTGGCCCTGGCATTTTTTTCTTCTCTGGATGTTTTAGTTGACAGTTGCATTCCTGCTGGTTAGAAGGTCTTCCTCCCCAGGGTTTAGCAGTCTATCACCATAGCCATTAGGGAAACGCATAGGCACATATTTTTCATATAATTTTTTAAAAATCAAAGATGTTTCTACTTTTTGGTGAAATAGGTTAAATAGAGACTAGTGTTCCTATGTATTCCCATCTGATCAATAAGAGAAGAAAAATAAGGTAGAAATAATTTCTTTGAAGCTTCAAAGTGAGGCTAAGAAAGTGGAGGGTTAAGGCTTCAGCGAAGGAATCCACTAGAAGAGAAAAGTTATATATGCTGCTCCCTTTTCCAAGGATATTTGATGGAAAGTTGCATGTTTAGGGCTCAGGGAAAGTAAGATGCTTTAGCAAAAATTAGTGACCTCAAATGAGTTCTAGTCCTCTATGATATATTCCAAATTCAGAAGCAGAACAAAAAGGGGAAAATGCAGACAGCTTTTTAAAAATCTAAACAGAAAGAATTTAAAAGATAAGCCTCATTTTCTATTTCCATTATATGCAATAGACAAATTTTCCAAAACTTATTTCTTTTAACTGTTTATAAAGTATAGAGAAACTGTATTAGATGAAACAATTTTAACTATAGGAAAGTTTCTCTACCATGTTCATATAAAGAATTTTGTGCTGGCATTTTGGGGTTCAAAAACCTCTTAACTTTTATGAAATTGTTAAAAGGATTCATAGTTCTGAATCAGCTAAAGAAGTCATAGCATATATGTGTAAGTTACTGGTAAAGATGGAAACAGTATTTAAATGATACTAAGAAAATGGAAAGAGCAATTAGAAACTTTTTTTAGAATATTTACTGTAAGTGAAAAAATAATAAAATTAAGACAATAGAGGAGATTCAGTGTTGGAGGCAAAGATATATAAATCAATTTATGGGCATTTTAGGCTGAATAGAATGAATGAGCAAAAAGGTAGGCTAAAGATTCAGAAAAGAAACTCGAGATTTGGAAGGGAATAAAATAGGATCAGGTCATTAGAGGGTTGAGTAATAGATAGAATGCAGAATCTGTATGAAAAAGTATAATTTTCTTTCAAGAACAGATTAATACAAGCCAGGCTATTTAATAGTATATATGAATATGTATATGAATATATACATGAATAGTATATATGAATATAGATTCATATATACTATTTGTGAGTGTATGTGTTTGTGTGTGTGTGAACTTCAATTAATTGTAACAAGAAAGTGAATTAAGCCACTTGTAAATTTTGTAAAGTTAGAAGCAAGGACATTTAAGCATGGGAAGGCCAAAATCTGGAATCTCTATTATCTTGGAAAGTAAAATTACCAAAAATAATGCAAACATAACTCAAGGTTGAGTTACAGCTATATTTTGCAAGTAGAAAGTGTAGGTGAGTATTGTTTACAAAAAGCATCATCTCACATATGAAATATGCAATATTTGTTTATCTGTCTCAAACATATTTCAATTTTTCATGTATAACAGTAAAAAACATATATGGAGTCTCTTTTCAAACTTTATCTTGACAGGGAAACACACTACAGATGCAAGCATTCAGAATAAAATTGCTTTCACATAAAAAACCCCCATGATTCTGTTTTAATGAGAAATTTATGCAAGCCCCCCCCCGCACTTGTATCATCTGCTCAGCAGCCAAGCTGCCAGTTAAATATAATAGAGATTTCCCCAGAAATTCACTTCTACAGACAGTCACATTTTCTAAAGTGGTTCTTGACAGTGTGTGTAAAATCTCCATCTTCTAGTTATCTTATGTTCAACTTGGAGTAGCTGTATGGGAAGTGTATGCGAAAGTAGCTGTTGTCCTTTTGACTATTAATTCAGATGTCAACCTGTGCTCACTTGCAGGTCTACAAACATATATTTGTCATTTGAGTTGTTGTGATACTTACCATATAATCAGAATCACATAAATAAAACATGTTGACATGCTAGTATGCTAGAATGCAGCTATCTCCACCTAAAAAGATACCATAACAGAGCTATTAAGAGAAACAATAAAATGTGTACTCATGGCTGCATATTGCTGATAAAGTCTGTAAACTAAAGACTTTAGTGTGACATCTCTGTCTCTATTATGTTTAAATCATTTTTAAAATCCCAAATTCAGGAGTTGGTTACTATGACTGTAAGACTGTAAAACTAATTTATGTAAGACTAATCCATCTTATCTGATTTGTAAGTATAGTTCTATTGGAAAATATTCACACATCTTTAATGGAATGTTCATGGCTTTTTATGTGCTCCAATTAAGAACATAGCTGGGTTACAGACATTATGGTTCACAAAGCCCCAATGTACACTCTAGAGACTTTCACAGCAAAGTTTGCCAATCCCTACTTTAAAGAACAGGATGAACACAGCATGTTAACATATCCATGAGTGAGAGGAATACAGATTAAGGTAAAGCAATCATTTACAAAATACTTTATAAAAGACTTAAAGTAACCAATGTCCTTATTAATGCCTATGACAAATCTGTCCTTTCTATTAATTTTATAGTTAAAGTATTAAGAATAACCATTGCTTACTAAGGTTAAGTAAGAACCTCTGCACCTTTGGAGACCATGAGCCCCACTGTTAACAGCAGAAGCATGAAATGAAATAGTTATACATCACAGCTAGTCCTTGCACCCAGGTTCTGTCCTTACCACATTCCTGTTCATGACAAGTTTCTTAACTTCACTTCTGAATCTTCATCATAAAGGTGGGATAACAAACTGTTATGGCTTGCATCTGGGTGTCCCCCCAAAGCACCATGTTGCCAGTTGTAAGTGGGGAATTTTGAAGGTGGCTGGATTAAGATACATGATGTTCATATTAAGGATGTTTTCCTAGTATTAAGGACATCGCACCATGGGTGTGGGTGGCACCACCCAAAAAGCAGATAGCCCGGATGGAATATGAAAGGATATTACGAAGATGCTTTGCTGCCTTCTGCCTGGCCTGCTTGCCATGGACTCCTTGTAATGCCTGTCTGCCATGTCACTCTGCCTTGGAGCCAGGTGATTATAGACCGAAACCTCTTCAAACTGTCAGTCAAAATAAGGTTTCTCCTTTAACTTTGGGTGCTATTTTTCTCAGCAATTAGAAAAGCAACTAAAACACAAACATTACAAGGCTGTTTGGCATTAAGTGAGTTCACAATGAGAGCGTTTGGAAAGATAATTTAAACAGAATGTGTTTATCCAAAGTAGCTCTTATTATTATAGTCAAGCATGTTGGATCTGGCAGTACTCAAATTTCCCACCCTTACATCACATCTACTTCTAAGTTCTGTATTTCAAGTTGTCTGACACTGTTTTTTTTAAAAATAACATTTATTTGCAACATCTGTGGGAATAGTCTCAGCTATACAAACATGCAGAATCAACACTTGATTTTGCTTTGATACTAATTGTTTATAAATATCTCTAGTATTTAACCATACAGAATTTTCTAATTATTTTCTGCCATCACCTTAAATACAAAATACATTAATATAACCAAATGACCATATCAAATTATTTTAAATAAGTAAGGAAGAAATACTTACTTTTTTATGCATTGAGAGGTTCAGTCAAATAGCACTTTTTTATATAAACAAATGATATGGGTACAAGCAATCCTAAGTCTCAAGTGACACTTTTAAGAAAATGAGTATTGGCTTATTTTCCATGTAGAAACTGTAAAATTTTTCTAAATCAAGATGATGCCTATTCTTTCTCAGCAGGAAAATATTAGATGATATGCAAAGTAAGCTTAAGAGAGACATAGCCTCATCTGTTTACCATGTAGACAATACTTATCTTAGTAAAATGTCATGTCAAATGCTAAACTTGGTGATTTACTTTCCCTTGAAATTACCTCAAATTATATGCTAACGTGCTTTTGAAATGCTCCTCATTTTAATATTAATATAGTGGAAATTTAGTCAATATCATAAATTATTGCATTAGTGAGCCTCCGCATCTTGGGTATTTCCCATTGTTGAGATTAGAGGTATTTTCTGTAATATTTGAAGAGAGGCCTTGCTTTAAATTAAGAAAGCAGTCAATGTACAAATCTTATCAGAAATTTTAAAGGGACTAACCTTTCACTTGATCTTTGCTATACTTAATTTCAGGCGATGTACAATGAAAACCAGGCAATATATTTCTACTCCTAAATAATTAAAACAGGCTGTGATATAATTAAATGTGTATTAAATTTTTAATTAGATATTAGAGTTATTAAATACAAAACTATCTACCTCATTAAGTAAAATGGATATTTTTTACAGTGTCCATGTATATGAAATGGATAATAAACTGAAAGTAAATATTCTTTTATGAATTATTGCCCATAATATCATTTCTCTCAATGGTCACACCCAAGAGAGATGTACAAAATTACTTAACCTGTCAGAAAGATCATTTGACTGTCCAATTAATCACTGTCAAGAAGGTAATGTTGCCTTTTTTGCTGTGATGAAAAAAATTGATAAATAAAATTGCTCCTTGCTTTGGAAACCCATCACTCTACCTGGGAATCAAGGCATCTATCCACAGAAAGATTTCAAAAACAATAGATCATGTTTTCTAGAACTTTGTTCTTGAATCAGTAACATAGCTGCAATTTTCCTTTTAATATTGTGTTAAGTCACATGAACTATTCAGCTTTTAATGTGTTCTTTTAAATTAAGTTTTTTGGTACAATTTAGATATACATAGTGGTCACATTTTTCAGAGGGAATTTTTACCTATACCTGATATATACTTTTTCTCATTTCCCTGTCTCTCCCTTCAACCCATCTATCCCTCCTTATTTACAAAGCTTTGTTTGCATTTCCTCATTTTTTCCTAAAAAATTTCTTATTTCACAAAATCTATTATATATTTTAGTTCTTATTTATACATTCAATTTCTCACATCGGAGTGACAATGTGGCCTTTACACACGTATATATGAGTTATTTTACTTAAGAGTATGTCCTCAAGGTCCATTCATTTAGCTATAAATGTCTCAAGTTTATCCTTATTTATGTCTGCATAGTACTATATTTAAAAAAAAAACAAACCAAATCCTTTTTATGCATTGATCACTTGATGATCATTTGGGTTGTTTCCAGTATTTAGCTATTACAAACTATGTTGCCATAAACATGGGTGAACATGTATTGCTGTGGTATGATGCTTTTAATTCTTTTGAAAAGATAAAAGAAGGCAAATAACTGGATCTATTGGACCTGTAGTCCTAATTTTTTGAGGAATCTCCATACTGATTTCCACAGTGGTCGCACCAGTTTGCACTGCCACAAACAGTGAAGGTCGCACCAGTTTGCACTGCCACAAACAGTGAAGAAAGGTTTCTTTTTCCCCACAGCCCCACCAGCACTTGCTTTCCTGGTAATAGTCATTCATTCTGGAATGAGGTGGAATCTCAGTGTTGTTTTAATTTGCATTTCTAAAATGAGAGTGATGTTGAACATTTTTTCATACATTTATTTGCTATTTCTTATTCTGGAATGTTTTTACTCCAAAAGCCCCACATGTTTTGTTTGTATTTTTAGGGTGCCATTTATTTTATTTATTATTATTTTTGACACAAGGTCTCACTATGTAGTGCAGAGTGGCAATGAACTCACTATGTAGCCCAGACTGGCTTCAAACCCATGGTGACCCTCTTTCATTAGCTCCCAAGTGTTTGAGTTAGAGGGATGAGCCACCATGCCTGGCTTCCTTTTTTTAGACTGAGTCTTTAAAATTGAGGGGTCTGATATTTTAAAATTCTTTATATACTCTACATATTAGTCTTTTTTATGAAGAATAACTAGCTAAGATTTTTTTTTCCATTCTGTGAGCTGTCTTTCCACTCTATTTGTGATTTTTTTCTTTGGTCTGTGCAAATCTTTTCATAAGATCAGATCCCAGTTGTTGATTCTCTGTAGTATGTCCTATGCAGTCAGATTTTTCTTCATGAAGTCTTTGTCCTATGTCTTCAAGAGTTCTACCTATACTCTGCTCTAGCAGAATTACTATTTCTATTTTAATATTCAGATTTTTGAACCATTTTTATTTTAGTTTAGTGCATAATGATAGACATGGGTCTAATTTTAATCTTCAGCATGTGGAAAGCCAGTTTTTACAGGACTATTTATTAAAGAGGCTATCTTTTTTCCAGTGAAGGTGTTGGTCACCTTTGTCAAAGATAAGGTCGTTGAGTATGTTTGGAGTTAATTCTGAATTTTCTAATCTAATCCTATGTATTTCTCTAATAAAACACTGACTGATACAAGTATCATGTCATCTGTAAATAACAATAATTTCAATTCTTCCTTTCCTATGCTTATTCCTTTTATTTCTTTCTCTTGGCCAATTGCGCTGGCTATTGTTTCCTGAAATATATTGAACAGAAGGGTTTACAGTGGGCAGCCTTGTCTTGTTCCCAATTTTAGAATAAAAGCTTTAGGTTTTTGACCCTTTGTTATGATGCTGGCTGTTGGTTTGTCATAGATGGCCTTTATCAGACTGATATAAAGACCCTCGATTCTAATTTCTCATAGAATTTTTATCACGCATGGGTGTTGGACTTTGTCAATTTTTTTTCTGCATCTATTGAGATGTTCATTTTTTCCCCTTGGCTCTGTTAATATGGTGTATTACATTTATTGATTTGCATATGCTGAACCATCCCTACATCCCTGGGGTGAGTCCTACTTGGTCATGCTGTATAATCTTCTTGATGATTTACTGTACTTCATTTGCCAATATCTGACTGAGGATTTTGCATCTATATTCACTGGGGAGATGACCTGTAGTTCTCTTTTTTGGTTGTATCCTATCCTGGTTTGAGTTTCAGGGTAATGCTTGCTTGCAGGAATGATTTTGGGATTATTGCTTCCCTTTCAATTTTATTAGTTTCAACAATAGAGGCATTAAGTCTTCTCTAAAATTTTTATTTTTTAGAATTCAGCAGTGAATCCATCAGGACCTCAGTTTTTCATTTTGGTAAGTTTATTTTATTACATTTTCAATTTCATTTACTGCTATTGGACAATTTAGAATTTTTTTGTCTTCTTGACTTAACTTTAGCATTTCATCTGTATCTAGGAATTTGTCCATTTTTCTATTTTCTATTTTATTAGAGAAAAGTTTTTCCAAGTAGGTACTGATGATTTTGTGATTTCTGAAGGAACTACTGTGATTTCACCCTTTTCATTCCTATATGTATGAACATGAGTCTTTTCTTTTCCTATTTTGCCAAGGTTAGATAAGGGTTTGTTGATTTTATTTAATCTTTCAAAGAACCAACTCTATGGTTTATCTTTTTTTCTATTGTTTTCTTAGTCTTAATTGCAATAATTTCTGGTCTTATCTTTCTTTTTTATTTTGAAGATAGTAAAATACAACAGAACAAGACAGAGTAAATCCAGTTAAGACAATGCAGTGAAACTGGTACAGAACTTCACAGCAGGTTACCAGGATAATGGTAATAGGTACCATAGTATATCTTGTTATCTTCACAATAGTTGTCCTTTCAATAAGGTATAGCAAAATTAAACTAAATACAGAACATCATAAAACCTATCATAACAGAGTATTGAATGGAGCAACACAATTAATCAAAATGAAGCAAAACAGTGATAACAATACTTGCCTTCAAAGAGATGGTAGAAGGAAATCCACCATATTTGCTATATTGCGTATAGTCATCCTCCCAAGAGATGCTCAGACCTCAGGCTCCATTTTGCTAATGAAGCGGGGAGGTGTGTTTGATTCTCAGCCCTCATGCCAGTAGGCTCACAGATAACTGTCAGGGGGGCGAATGGGTTGTTTTTTTGCCCAGCGCCCTAAATTCCAACATGGAGCCGATCTCGGGAGACACTGGCTGGCTGGTTTTCTCCCTGGGTCACCCGTCCGCTCACTCGAGCCATGGCTGCTTATCTTTATAAGTTCCTCTTTCTTATGAACTTTGGACTTGATTTGTTCTTTTTCTAGAAGTTAGAGCTTTAACATTAAGTTGTTCAGTTGCTCTGTTTTCCTTATCTGAGGATTCACTGCTATAAATTTCTGTCTTAGGACTTCTTTGATTGCCTCCCATAAATTCCAGTATATTGTAGCAACAGTATCATTTATTCATAGATACTGTTTAATTTTTTCTGTTACTCATTGATTGTTTAGTAGGGTATCATTTAATTTCCATGTGTTGATGGTGTTTTGTGGTTTCATTTGCCATCGATTTCCAATTTAATTTCACTATGGTCTAATAATACACATAGGATAATTTCAAATCCTTTGCATTTTCCTAAGCATGTCCTACAGGCTAGTATGTAGTCTGTTTTGGAGAACACCCCATGTGCTGCTGAGAAGAATGTGTTGTGAGGTGGAACACTGTATACTCTACTAAGTCTATTTTTTCACAGGTTTGGTTCAGTTCTGATATTTCCTGTTGATATTTTGGATTAGTTGATAAATTTGTGAGAGTGGGGTATTGAAATCCCTCATTATAATTGTGTTGGTACTTATTTGCATTTTCATTTCTGTTAGTAATTGTTTTGCATAGTAGGATGTATCTGTACTTGGTGCATATATATTTATGATTTCTCTGTCTTCCTCTTAACAAGTATGTTGTAATCTTTTATCTTTTTTTGATCAGTCTTGGGTTGAAATTCACATTGCCTGCAAATAAAATAGCTACACTTGCTTTTTTTTCTGGGATATTTTCTCATTGAGCTTTGTTTTCCATCCTTTGACTTGCAGCCTGTAAATTTCTTTATCAGTTAAATACAGGGTTTTTTTCTTTACATGCAGTATATTGTTGGATCTCATTCCTTGATCCATTCTGCCAGTCGATTACTTTTGACTGGTGAATTGAGACCACTTATGTTACTAGTTATATCTGATATGTATTGACTTATCGTTGTTATATTATTTTCCTGTTAACAGTTCCATGTCTTTTCCCTCTATTTAATTATACGTGCTACCTGGTGGCTTCTTTATCTTGGTACTTTTGCCTTTGTGATCCTCATTATCTCTTTCTAGAATCTCTTTCTAGAGTTGGTTTGGTGGTCATGAATTTGTTCAATTATTCTTTGTCATGAAAGTATCTTATTTCTCTATTAATTCTGAAAGATAATTTTTCAGGATACATCAATCAGGGATGGAAGTTGTTTTCTTTCAGGACATGAAATATTTTGCTCCAAGCTCTTTTTGATTTAAGTTTTCATGTTGAGAAATCTGCTCTGATTCTGATGGGATTTGCTTTTTATGCAACTTATTTCTTTTCTCTAACACCTTTTAATATTTTATTATGGTGCTTAATTTCCATAATGTTGATTATTATATGCCTACACATAGATTTATTTTGGTCATGATTAATTGGAACTCAGTATGCCTCAATTTTCTGTATGTCAAATTGGCTTTACATGCCAAAAAGTTTTCTGCTGTTACTTCTTTGAGCAGTTTTTTTAATGTAATTTGTGCTGATTCCTGCTTTTTTATTGACTGCTATCAATCTTATGATATCTTCATTATCATCCTAGAGTTGGTAGAGTGGGTTTTATTGTCCCTTGCTATTTTTATGATATCTTTCTTTTAATGGTTGCTAACTGTGACCCTATATTCTAGGTCTAATGTGTTTTCTTTATTTTCTTTTACTTGGTTTTGCAAACTTTGAATGGAATTTTTAATTTCCTGGATATCTGTTTGACTCTGCTTCATGGATTCCAGTTATTTCCTATGTTAAGTATGAGTTCTATCATTTTTCTATGATCCACCCATTTTAACTGTGTATTTAAGATTTTCTGAGCAAGTCCTTTCTTTTTTTATTCTGAGAAATTATTTCTGCTGATTTCCTGTATAGTCTCACATACACATAAAGTGGCTGAGCCAGGGCTGAGTCAGAGGTCAGGGAACTCCTTGAGAGTATAGCAAACACGGTCTCAGGAACATGGAAGGCCAGAGGCAGACACTGAAAAAAGCTGATGTCTAGTGCATCTGCATATTGTCATACATCCAACCTCAGTGTTCTTGCCTGTTAACGACAGCACAGAGAGTTCTGATGATGTCGCACTTTCCCTGTTTCAGCAAAAGACCTTGCAGTTTTGACCCTGTCATACATTTCTCCATTTTATACTATGTATAAATAAAGACACAGATTGTGCTGGATTGTCACTGTCTCTCCATCAAAGGGGGCATGTAACATGCAGTCCCAGCTTTCCTTTTATTATGTGTCTTTTCTTTGCTTAATCTCACATCACCTGTTCTGAAGCCCCTTGCCAACCATGTGGGATATGAGACAGGTATTTTTTATTTCTGCTACTGTCATTCTAGAAAATTCAAGTGGATGATTTCTTATTTCTTCTATCTCATTGTCCCCTGAACTTGTTCTGGGTGGGCTGGAAGTCTGTGTTTTGCTTCTGTTTGCTATGTTTTGAAATTTTAGCTTGTTGTCTATGCTGTTGTTCGCATTTTTCTTATTTTAGGTGACTTCCTCATTGATCCAAGGCTTCTTTATGAAATGTCTCCTAGGTTTAGCTGACTACTGGCTTTGTGTGTATCCCAGATCCTTTCTTCATTCTTTATCAAAGATAAAGAGTTGCTATGTATTTGGCTCAGCACAAAATACTTGGTACTAGACGACAGGGATGGCTACTACCCCAGATTATCACTATGTTGTCATACAAGAGTACACAACTGATAGCAGTAAGTATGGCATCCTGGCTAAAGTAGTAAAATTAGCAATAATAATATCTGCAAGCACAGCCGAGAAACTGACAGTCTGTGGGAACTATTAATCTGGTGTCTCTAACCACAAGAACAACATCTATAGTTATATACCAGCATCTACAATAAACCAGGAGTTTCCCATTGGTGGAGTGACTTTATCATGTTGGGAAAGGGAATTTAAGAAGGATAAGGGGCAAAACAGAGCAATAACCAAAGAGAAATATAGCAGAATCAAGGCTGAGGCACAAAGGATGATCACCCATGCTTGGAACAGATTAGAAGATTCAGAAACAACTCCAGACATATTCAGCCCCTTATCTTTGCCAAAGATGCCGAACACATTCCCTGGAAGAACAATAGCCTCTCTGATAAATGGTGCTGCAAAAACTGGTTTTGCATTTGCCAGGATTGAAACTGGGCCCATAACTTTCACCACACACTAAAGTAAATTCAAATGGATCTAAGATCTAAATATTAAAACAGATACATTAAATCTGCTGGAGGATAAATAGGTAAAACTCTTGAAGACATTGATGTAGGCAAAGACTTTATGAATAAAATCCCAATCATGAAAGAACTATCACAAAGAATAAACAACTGGGATCTCATGAAAGACCTTACAAAAGATCTTTTGAAAAAGTTTTACACAGCAGCAGAAAGCACCAACAGAGTGAAGAGACAAGCCACAATGTGGGAAAAAAGTGTTTTCTAAGTCTTCCTTAAACACTGGATCTTTTCCCCGAAGAATTAAAAACATCATACCACATCAATATATGTTCACTCATGTTTATAGCTGCACTATTTTCAATAGCTAAATGTTGGAAACAAAACAAATGCCCATCAACTGAGGAATGGATCAACAGATGTGGTCTTTTTACAATGGAGTGCTATTTGGCCATAAAGAAGAACAAACTAGAGCCTTTTATAGGTAAATGGGCGCAACTCAAGACCAAATTCGTAAGTGAAATAAATAAGACTCACTTGTATAAATACTGTGTTGTCTCCCTAGTGTGAAAAGCTGAAAAAGTAAATAAGATCCAAAATGTCCAATAGATATTGTGAAATTGGAAGAAACTGTTCAAATGGAAAGAGAAACTGGGATGGGGCAAAGAGAAAAGAAAGCAAAAGTGAAACAAAATGAATCATATATATATGGTAGTTATACTACTAATTTCTCGTAGTTCATTGAAAAGAAAGGTTTGTGCAATATTGTTTTGAGAATTAAATGCCTGTATCTAGTATTCTGAGTGAGTTAAAGATAACAATATGCAATATATTAATCATTGTTACTCTACTATTATATTGTTCTGAAATTCTGCTTTATTTTTTTCTCTTTAAAATAAAATTAAAAAAAAATTAAATAACTCCCCAAAAAAACAAAATCCGCAAGTTCCTCTGGTGGCCCAATTCTGTGTTCCTTAGTTGGAGCTGGAATCTGTACTGAGAACCCCCCCCCCAAGGTCTGCAGGAGGTTTACTGCTGGTCTGGGGTGATCTTGCTCAGACCACTGACTCCTCTTGTGGGGGGGTTCCAGGTGAGAGGAGTGCGTTTACCTGTGATTGGCTGATGCCTTTTGCATGCATGTGCCACAGATTGCCAAACGGGGTCTCTTCCCATGGTTTGTAGCCAGGGGTAATACTAGCCTTTGGCAGCCACCGGAGCAGTCTGGGTGATTGCAGCTCCTACTTTCAGGGTCTTCCTCCCAGGCTGCTGTCCAGGGTCTAGCTGGTCACCATGACTGCATGGCCCTTACTTCATTCCATTCAGAGTGTTGGCAATGAAGTGACCCTGGAGCTGTTCCGCTGGTGGTGTTCAGCCCTGAGCCCTTCCAGATTAAACGGAGATGCCACCCATCCACTGCCGCTCCTCCATGTACTGTGTGCCTGGCACCACTTTAGTCCCCTCACCAACTGCTGGCTCTGCGGAGGGGCTCTCAGGAAACAGTGTCTCGTGCTTTGACTGCTGCCTCTGAGTACACAAGACTCCCAGTTCAGGTCAGATCTCACCCTCCCCGTGAAAGCAAAGTTACTTCCACTGTCTCCTTGCCCTCCAGGCGACACAGCTGCTCTAACCACCCCTGGTGCTTTCAGGTCTGTTACAGAGAGCTGTGCCATTTGTAGCATGAATGCTAGCTTCTTCTCCCAAGCCAGTTCCCTCATGGTTCCCGTGCACCCTGCACTCCCTTTGGTTTCTCTCCAGTGTGCCGTTTTCCAGATTCTTAGTACCACCTCCTGGAGAAGCTGAGCAGCTGACATTCAGTGTTCTGCCATTTTTTTTTTTTTTTTCTCTCATGGTCAAATCTTAAATGCTAACCTTTATATTCTTAGTCTACCAAGCAGGCAATGTGACTCAGCCATTAATGTTTATTGAATACTTACTAGCTTTAGGCATTCTTCTGGTCACTTGGATACTCCATCAAGGTAAAATAAAAGGTTCTGACCATTAGGTGTGTTTCCTATATGCATGGTGTAGGGCACAGAGACCTAATCAACATCAGTCAAAGGTTGGGACTAATGATGAATTCAAGTTATGTCTTTTATGTTTCTGTCTTGGTCCTATATGCCTCCTGTCCTAATTATAAGACTTAACTTTTGTGAAAATTAATTTTCATTAACTGTTTTCCACTTTATTAAAGAGGTGAATAATCATGCTATACAATGAGGCTTTGTGTACTTTTTATTATAAGCAATAAAGAAGAAAGATTTTTGGTCTGTTTTATTGACTGAGCAGCTGTTTACAATTCTCCTATAAGAAAGTTCTCTTTAATTTACAGTGTGGTGTGTAGATACTGTGTCATTGTGAAACCTTTTTAAGGCTGCAATTTGATGACTTAATTTTGAATACATTAAAAGGAAACTGACGTGATTGCTAAAATGACTCCTCTCATTTAAAGGAATGACATGGGTTTATTCATCTCACTTTTTTCTAAAAAGGCAATTAAGAACAAAATGAAATTATGCTAAAAATTACAAACCTAGACAGTAATTTATTTTACAATTTTAACATTTGAAGCGATGTTTTTTTACAACTGATAACTGTTGATTGATTCAAAATGAAGATTAACATTACTCAGGTGCAATTACTCATCATTTTATTTAGTTTTTCTCATATGCTACGAGAAAAAACAAGAAAGGAGAAAAAAGAGAAAATAAAGGAATTTCAAATGTAGGACTGACAATGTGCGGCAGCTGTGAAATACACAGAGATGAGACAGTTTTCTCTTGCTGCTGAGTATGTAGTTTTTACAGGTATTTGGGGATGAACAGCAGTGAAAATCTGATGGACATATGAAATATTTGCGGTACATTTCAAAAGCTCAATTCCATATTTTCTAGTCTTTAAAATCTTGCATTTTAGCTGGGGATTTAGCTCAGTGGCATAAGTGTCTGCCTTACAAGCTTGCAGTCATGAGTTCCATCCCTGGTACCAAAGGAAAAAAAAAATCTTATAAAATATTGCATTTTTCAGAGTTTTGTAGAATTTCTTTGAAATAGAAATAGCAGTATATTACATTAAAATAATAATGACTTTTCCAGGACTTATTTTGATAATCTTTTATGACCATTTTCTCCACTGCCCACCACTGGTTAAGATAAATGATATTTTAATAAAGCAAAAGGCTTTCCTTAATATTTCTTTACTTAATATGCTCTATCCAAGAAACAGTAGTAACTAAGAGCACACTGGTTCAGATTATCGTCTGTTATAACCCTCTGCTTCTGTTCCCTAAGAAACTGCCACACTGTCTAGGTCCTATCTTGAGGCACTTACTTTTGCTTTCTTGGAGGGTTTCTATGGGAATTATTACTAGCCAAACCAACATATATGCATGTGTGTATATACACACTACTGGACAGTCTCTGTGTATTTCACAAGTGCTGCACATTTTCAGTGGGGATACCCATAGATAATATATATATATATATGTGTGTGTGTATTACATATAATATATGTATACATGTTATTTTATAGTACAAGCAATAATAAAATAATAAATAAGACTGATACATATCTACTGACAATAAAATTCATCATAATGTGAAGAAAAAAATATCCATATTATCATCTTCATGGATGCTTTAATAATTGCATAAATCAAATTTATATACCTAGCATTAAAAAGTTCTTAACAAAATAGGTATACATAGACTGTTTCTGAACAAATTATGCATACACTTCTTTGAACACATAAATGCACATACATATATATAATATAAATGCACAGTCATAACTGTGAATATCAGTATTGATATTTACAATAAAACACATTGATTTGTACTAATAATTGAATGTAAAAGCACAAATCACTGAAATAAGAAATAATGTAATCATTTTAGATAAAATATTTTTAAGAATCATCTCTGTTTAGAATAGTCAACATCCTAAGAACAGTTATGAAAGTTTGTTTTAATGATTTTGAACTCTAAGCATGGAAAACAATAACATGTAGAAAAATTTTTCAAAACCTACATGAGAAATGTTAGGGATTATACAATTTACTTTGATTAAAAATGTTTATGCTCTTGAGGGATACTATATAAATTGTCTGGCTTATAATACATGTACATAAAACTTTAGTTAACCAGGAATGCAAAAATCAGTTTATTAAAAATTTGTAAATTACCTAATCAGTGGGTACCCATAGATATTGAGTTTTGATACCCATAGAAGAAGAAATAAAAAAAGTCAGCTAAAATTTGAATTTAAGTATATCATTCTTTTGCTAATTTTGAAGTATTTAAAATAATTATAAGAGACCTAGATGACTTACAAGAAATTAATATTTTAAAAATTTATTATTGATGTAATATATTTTTTGTCTTATTTGTTAATATGATTTTCACATTTAATTAGCAGAAATATATCTGTATGCAGCACAAAAAGTATCTTTTGGTAAATGAAATATGCTTTTGCGGATAAAAGATATTAACACGCACATGCACATTGATGTGTTAGTGCTGCTAAATGTACCTTCCTATCTAGCTCCCTTTCACAAAGGGACAGTGTCATTACACAAAATGAACTTTTCTCAGTAAGTCTTTTTAACTCCACTTATGCACTGAAAAACATTTGAATACATCATGGCAGCACATTAATTGTAATATATATTATTTTACAGGTACTTTTTGAAAAGCGGTCATTGACAATGTAAAGACTTCAGAACTAATGACTGTCTGGCATTCCCTAAATTCTGATCTACATACATGGATCAGCCAGACAGATAACAATAGCATTTCACTTTGACTACGCCTTTAAATAAATGAGCACTTCTCTTTTACGTCCTGTGCTATTTAGGGATTGTGCATTAGCTTAAATAGTCACTGGATGTCAGCATTGTGTCACTCAAATCTGTTTACCAATATTATTTTTGACTAGTAATTTACAATTATAAGAGTTATCAAAATTAAATTGCTGTATTATTTTGAGCTTAGAAAAAAGGAGAAATGTATGCAACAAAATAGAAAAATTACAAAGTTGATAAATTGTCTTTAAATACAATCACAGGGGAAAAAAGGGGTGGCCGGGGGTTTAGCTCAGTGGCATAAGTGCCTGCTTGGCAAACTCAAGGTTGTGAGTTCGATCCCCGGTACCAAAATAAATAAATAAATAAATAAATAAATAAATAAAATCACAGGTATATTAGATATGGCTCATTCCATTTGAGTCATAATAAAGGCATGACAATAAAAATACTATTTACATTTGCCTTTAATGTGTGCAAAGCTTGAATGAAATAGACCTTTCCATAGGAACAGTGAGAGGAAGGAATCTTTCTTAATTTTTAGACTGAGGAAAAGTTTTACTTTTAGGACACACTATATTGTTCCTACATAAAAAATTAAGCACAGCTTACTCTTGATATTATGGTTCAATAGAAAATATTTTCATAATTATTGCACTGAGCTAACTGTTTTGCATGTGTAATGTACATGGCGATCAAACTCGTGATTCGAGAGTGACTACTAGTTATTTTGGATTAAATTTCTTAATAAAAGGAAAACAAATTCCAATGTGAGAAAATACTGTATTTTCTCAAACATTAATTCCACATGTATCGACATCGAATAAAACACATATGTAAAAGAACTGAATTTTTCACAAGTTTGTTAATCATCGTCTGCCGCTTGGATTCAAGACGTTAATGCTAAAGAGATAACAATCAAGGATAAAGTGGACCGCTTAACCCAACAATCCCAGACACTTTCACCTCAGAACATACAAGCTCAAAAGCCTCAAGGACTCTAAAGGGGTTTTGTTAGCGTGAGTTTTAAGCAGCAATATCTTCCAAATTAAAAATTATAACTAAGAAACTTTAAAGGTAATAACTTCTCATTCATTTAAATGAAATAAATTCCTCACATGTTAGCATAGGAAACATATTTTATTAGATTAATTATGTTTTGCTAAATTAGAAAGTTAGTAAGAAAAACATCATTTTTGCATTTTTGAAAATTTAATCTCTGGCATAATGAAGGACAGCAGGATTCTCATATCTGCCTCTCCATTCAGTCAGTTATGGTTGCTATTTGGATTTCCGTGTATGGACATAACCCTTCCTTAGGTAAGTATGTAAGCGGAAGTGCAAAGAGTATATTCACAGCCATGTCAGGCACTGATGTTCATTCTTCTTTCTATGACACCAAAACAAGGCAGGTAGTAGCTCCTTAAAAGTCAATTGTAATATGGAATCAAGAATCACATAAATAAATATTTCATACTGTTTTAGTGAATTACTAAAATTAATTGGTCTACTTTCCACATGGAATAGAATTTTTTCCCAGGCATGATTTTTTGTTAAAACTATATATCTGTCACCTAGAAAACACCTTTTCAGTGAATTACCAGTGGTTCCCACATGTTGGCATTGCATCTGATAAAAACCTTGTTTTCTCAGTATCATTCCAGATCTCATCAGAGGACTGTGTGCATTAGAAACCTCTGAAACTTACAAAGTCACCTGCAAATTGTGCATAATTTTAAACTCCACATAAATTAACAAAGTGAGCAAAGGCTCACTCTCTCCATTTCTGAAATAATGCCCACCAAATACTGAATAGGTATAATTTGTATTTTGGCCATTCTTTTCATCAAAAATATATTCTAACCAGATATGGTGATGATGCCTGTATTCCCAGCATGCTGGGAGGATGTTTTAAGAGAATCTCAAGTTTGAGCTCCTCTTTGACAATACAGTGACTTAGTGACAGTCACTAGATGAATAAATAAACAACAAATAAGTGACTATGTAGGTACCTGAGTGCAAACCCTCTGGGTTCAATTCCCAAGTCTGAAGAAAAAAAAGGTATTCTAAACTACCTTTGCAAATAATCATCATTTGGCTTCCCCAGTGTATTTTTCAGGTTTGCATTGGTGGCACAAAATATCTGACTTCTGTAACTCAGAGAAAGTGAAATTTATTGTGACTCACACTTTCAAAGGTTTCAATACATGATTGGCTGGCCCCAGAAATATTAGGACAGAGTCCTAAAAGAGAAAACTTGTTCATCGTACTGTGACCAGGAAGTCTCAGAGAGCAAAGGATGAAATAGTGAGGGAAGGAATCATGAGCCATGTGTAATATTCAGAGTCAGTTCCCATGTCCAGCCCATACCCAACCGGAAGTGTGCTTTTCTAATCTACTGAACGCTCTCAATCAAGCTGATAATTAAAATAAACCATCAAGATGAAGAAAAGTTGCTGCCTCTGAATTAGAACTGTCTATAATGTGCGTCAACAATACAATATGGCTTAGCACAGAGTGCCCAAGCAAAGTGGATTTCTATTTTATTTAGAGTATTCCTTTATTTTTCTTCTAATGATGAGACTAAAATTTAATTTTAAAGATGTACTTTAAAAAGAAACTTTAGTCAACCACCTAGTGATATTTCAGGATGGTCTGGTTTTACTCTGAATAAATTTTATTTGCATGTGTTGTATAAATTTAGCATTCTCAAAACAGAAGTAGATGCATGTAAAATATTTACAAATCTATTTTCTTCACCTGCCAAAATAAATATGCAACCAGCTAAATCCTGAGGATAAACACAAACAACTGTATCCCATGTTACTGAATTTAAAAAGTAATTGTTTAGATTCTCTCAATTGACAAATAACTGTTTCCTAAGGGGCAATTTGTTTGAGTGAATGTAGTCATTTTTCTTTTAATTATGTTCTTAGTGGCATTGTCATTTGAAATAACATTTTTGAAATTACAGTAGAAGTATGAGATCACTAATATTGTGAAGCTAGGAGAGCCTTTTTCTTTTAACATAATTTCCTGGCTGCTTATGCAAAACCAACAAAATACTGTGACCTAAAAAATGCATATGATTTCTAAGCCAATTTACCTCATGTCTGACAATTGATTAAAAATGAAGAAAATCTATCACATTAACTGTCAAACACTAAGTAATCATGCTGAGTGATTCCTCAAGGAAACTGTCACACAGTTCATCCTGTTGGCTGCATGAAAATTTGTCATTAATAAAACAACAAAAGTGGTGGTGCCACCAATCTATTCACAGTCACAGACACAGGTGTGCTCTGAGCCTTTGCCCTGACTGTTGGAGTACAGAAAATAAAATTGTTTTTGCCTATTTTTTAAATTATATTTAATTGTTCCTTGCAAACAAATAAAAACACAAAAGCTTATTTGGTTGTGGAGTGTAAATGTGTTAACACAAGTGTGAAGAAACGCCTGTATAGTTTATTCTTCAGAGATAAAATACTACACTATTCAGCTCGATAGCATTTTATTCTGCTTATATTCTTTTGTTAAGTGAAGTTTTATCTGTTTACAAGCACATGTCTGTACCATTCCCCAATTCATATGCAGAAATCCTGGCACCCTATGTGATGGTAGTAGTCCATGAACCATTGAGAACTAATTAGTTTATGAAGGTAGAGCCCTCATGAATGAGATTAGTGACCCAGGAGACACAACAGGAGAGCTTTCTCTGCACACTCTGTCCTGTGAGGACACCAAGAAGAGAGTCATCTGCACAGGAAAGGTGACACTGCCGGACTCCACACAGTCCTGCACCTTTATCTTGGACTTCCAGCCTCCACAACTGTAAGGATTAAATTTCTTTGGTTACATCACCTCTTGTGTGGCATTATGTTACAATGCACCAGCTGACTAAAATACTGAAATAGAAATAAAATCCTAAACTACCTTTGTTCTGAGATTTATTTTCCCAATAAAAATAAATTAATCTTTTTTTTTTCTTTTGGACAACTTTTCTGGTCAGAGATTTCTTTTATAGATGATTTTAAAAATAACTGCTGCTACTTTTACTATCAATTTAAAGGTATCTATAGGTACTATAAAATACAAATCTTATTTGTCAAAATACATTCATATGAATAAGAAACCATCATATAAAGATATATTGTTTCTGTAGTATTTCTCTCCATATTTACAAATTTAAAGTACTGGCATAAATGATCAAAACTTAAATAGAGATAGAAACTATTCTAAGTGGTAAATAATTCTCACTTTGTATAATTATTAAGTAATTTATATTGTACCTAAGAAATACTAATGATATAAATATTTCCAAAGGTTTGTATCAGATTTTTAATATTATGCTCCAGGAAACTACTAATTAAATTTTAAACATCTTTATAATTTCCTAAAATGGTAGCGTGAAATGATTCTAAAATCTATGATAGTCATTATTTCACTGAAATATTTTATTTCTTTCAGCATCTGAACAAAGAAATGGTAATGATCATTTTAGTGTATTTACTGAAAAATATTGAGATAAGGAACATTGCACAATATATAAAATTGAACTTCAAATATTGTGGGTAATGAGGCAATTTTAATATATGGTTCTATAATGAGGATTTTGTGTCATTATGTAAAATTAAGAACATCCAACCTGTGCATCTGTGAGCCAGACTATGAGGCACATGTAAGATGTTAAATATTTTATCAATGACTTACTTAGCAATAAATAATTGATTACTGAGGAATCATCGACACAATGCCATCAAACCATAAATCATATTTATAGTAAGCCCAAAGTTTTATCTGAAACATTTTAGAAGTAAGTATATCTTAATTTAATAGCCCTCATTTGGAGAATTTCTCATGTAGACATTTAGGAGAGTTCAAGAATGTGTTGTAACAAGCTCCCAGATGAAGTTGATGCTATGAATTAGCAAGCCCCACAGAGCCACTCATGTAAAGGAACAAAACATTCTATAATAAGTGCACCTTAGAAAGATAGTTTCTAATATTATAAAACACATTTGTATGTGTCTGCATGTATGGATTTTTCAAGCAACAAAAATCTGAAATGTGGGTGATGAAAGATAATAAGACAGTCAGGTGACACGCAGCTGTCCAGGAACCCTGTAAATTATTCCGAAGGAAAAGAAACCAAGCCTTTTTTCCCCTGCTGATTTGTCTTGAGCTCATTAAGTGTTAGCGCCATTCGGGAGCTCGCCGAGGCAGGCAGCACGGCTGCAAATACCAGGAGAGGGTGGAAGGGACACAGTTCCTGCAATCAGAGCGCAACCTTAGATATCCAGGAAGGGCCAGCGGCTCTGTCCTCTAAAAGAGCGACTTTGATGTGTATTCTCTATGATTTCTCAGGCATGAGCTGTACTTGCTCGTGCTGGTATAACACCAGAGTTGCTAAATTAAGAAAGCTAAGACTACTTCTGAATTTGAATTTTAGACAAATAACATTTTTTTTCCCTGTAAGTATATCCCTTAAAAATTTGGTGTAAAAGGTTTAACAGGATGCCCTATATTTTATTTGGTACTTGTTTCTTATCTTTACTATACTTTCTTATGATGATTATTTCTTTTTTGTCTCACTGTTTTAAAAATCTAATTTATGTAGCCTAGGTTTACCCAATTAAGCATGTGGTCATTTGAGGACTGATTTTGGGGAAGCTCTCCTATACATGGGACCAACAGATACAGCAAATAAGATAAATGCGAATTCAAAAAGAAAGTTATAGTAATGTTTGAGGGAAGAAAAGATCAGTTAAAACTAGCCTAATAAATCTGGCGACTATTTCCACATGGTATGGAAGAACTAATGATGATCAATACCTCAGTACATGGCATCCTCTCCAACTGTAAAGATTACTCTGTTCTAACTACAACTTGCTGGTAGCATTTAGTTTAATGCTGATAAATAGGAAAGATGAAAAAACACATTTGAAAACAGAAATCCCAACAAAGCGAATAGAGTTTTAAACTTCATGCCCAGGGGTAGCAATGCTGGAAGAGGATTGAACATGGGAAGCGATGGCAGAGGGTGTAACTGCCAGGCCTCCTGGGAGGACTCTAAAGCCATCTGTTCCCTCTATGCTAGAACAGCTCCTGGCAGGAAACAAAGGATTCCTTCTAAATTTTGAGGCTAAGTTTACGCTACTCTTCAACAAATTGTTCATAGTATTTTTGACAGAATAAAGTGATGCAGAGATGAAAGCAGAGGAACGTGATGGCAGCACAGGTATCGGTAACATGATCTATATTTTGAGAAATCTGATGTTTATTCAAATGTCAGAAGCATCACGGGTGTATTATGAGTGAACAGGAAACCCAACCACTGCTGCTCAATTGGCTGTAGTACAGCAAAAGCTGCACTTAACCGAGTTTTAATTGAACATGCTAATTGGGAACCTCCAGAGTTACTGAAGTGGAGAGCTCTGATAAAATTCAAACAGCTCAGACTCCCTGGAGAACAAGAGGATATCGGCTTCTCCCACTGGAGAAACGATGCGTGCAGGTGTGTCGATACCTCCAAGTGCTGGGCATAATGGGGATCCCTGGCCAGTAAAATCGACACCTGGCAGGCCCTGGTGACCCACAATGCAGAGAGAAGCTATTTCCTAATCACATTACTGTCATTGTCACTATGGGAAAATTCAACAAGGCAGAGGGGAACTATTGTCTCTCAGTGCTTTATTTTCTTTTCCAGTTTCGGGAGATGTCTAGAAATACATTGCTGCATATAAGAAGTAATGGAATATGTTTTTGCTATATTGTATTGCCAGTATGTGAGTACCTTTGCTTGTCATAATTTAATAAAAAATATTTTTAAAATTATTGCCAGAGCTAAAGTTAATGACATTGATGATCTAATATTATTAGAAATAATGTCTAAGAAAAGATAGTCTTTCCTTCCTTATTTTACTTTACTGTACATTGAACTCAGAGCTTCCCTACAACCCAGCTGCTCTTCCTTGTTTGTATTTTATTGTGAATCAAAGTCTCACTGACTCACTAAGCTGCCTAGGAAAGGCTCGAAGGTATCCTCCTGTATCGGTCTCCAAGAGTGCTGAGGTTTTAGCCATGTCCCTTTGCGCCCAGTAGAGTGCATCCTTAGTTGGAAATGATTCTATGAAACATGATGCCCTGGTTTGGCTGATAAATTACATGAAACTATTATCAAAAATCTTTAATTTGATTTTTTATGAGATTAAGGACAACAACCTCAGAGATCTCTGTTCTTTGGCATTTCTGGCAAAATAATGATGGACAGTGGAATCTGAAATTTGGGACCCAGGCACTGATGGTTGTAGGAGCTCAGTATTTTCTTTATGAATGACATTTATCCTAAGTACACCATTTGTTAGCTCTGTGATTTGAGTCAAATCATTCTCTACTCTGTGCCTTAGTTTCCCATGTGTGAAATGAAGGAAACGATACCCACCATGATTGTTTTAAACAATAACTAACATGTTTAAAGACTTTGGACATTGACTTCTGCCCATGCAAAATACCCAAAAATATCAGCTGTTGGTTTGCTGTGAGGCTTTGCATAAATTGATATTGAACTTGAAAAAATTATTAAATAAATAGAGGCAGAGTTTCTAAACTTCCCCTAAGTGATGTAAAAAATGAATCTATGATGGAAGAAATAGCTAAAATAAAGTCACTGATTAAATATGGAAATGATGTTGTAGTAAATATAAAAATAAATGAGTATAGATCTGGAAGTTTCCACAGAATTAACAGCTGATGATATCTTAATCTCTAGAACTTTATTTCCAAAAATTAAATATGAGGACAATGATAAGAATCTGTTTTGAGGTATGGATATGGGAAAATGTCAGTTTTATTGGTAAATGATTCACATACAGTAAAATTTCCCTTTTGATATATATTTTAATATACTTAACAAGTATATACAGATGGCTCAGTTTTTAGAAGGTATAGAATAGCTACATCATGTAGAAAGTCAATATATTTAACCTCTCTTTTACCTTTGGCCCTTGAAATCACTGATGTGCTTTTTCTCACTATGTATTTTCCTTTTCCCAAATTTCACGCAATATAAAGTAAATAGAAAGGTGGGGTGGGGAAAAAATATAAAGTAAATAAAACATAGTCTTAATTTTTAGCTTTTATTCAGAGCTCCAAAATTTAACTATTCATCTGAGCTAATGCACATAAGTAGTTTATTGCTTTATAACTCAGAATAGTATCCCATTGTATTGCTGCACTAATTTTTTAACCTGTTAACGAATTAGTGGTCATTCGGTTTCCTTCTAGTTGGAGTCACTGTATAGGGCTACATTAAATATTGCACGTAATTCTTTGAAAGCATGCTTTGCTTCTCCTTGGGTAAATGCCCAGAGCACCAAATGTGTGCTTAGATACAGCTGCTGTGCTGCATGCAGCTGCCCGTACTGCCTTCCATCCCTGCAGCCACGCAGAAGCCTTTCTTTCTTCATGTTCGCACTAGCATGCACTGTTGTGAATCTTACTAACTTTAGTCACTATGGTGAAAGTGAAGGCATATGACGTTGTTTTGATTTGCATTTCCCTAGTGAACAACGCTGAGCATATTTGGTCCTGCATGTTTGCCCTCAGTGTACTGCATTTTCTTTGGTAAAATTCATGCACTGCATTATTTGTTAAATTCACAGACATGAGGATGAGCTTGGTTTAGTTTTCTACACCATCCCTTTAATTTGAGAGTGGCTGTCTTTAAGACTGTAAACCATCTTTCAACACAGGGATATATTCTTATGTATGAAGCACTAAGCTCTATACTACTCAGTATAACTTTCAGTCACAAAGAAGAAAGAACTTCCAGTCATTTTAACTCACACTCGTGTTTGAAATTTATAAATTACTTGTAAAAGCAAATTGATCACAGAGTTGTGAATTGCTAAGTAGATCCATTTCAAGAATGTGTTAAAAACATCAAGAAGAAATATGGGCTTGTCAATACTATCTTTTACAAAAAATTCCATAGAGTTTACAGAAAACAATTTACCAAATTAATAAGTGTAATATTATTGTGGACATAAATCATCAGCATCATTTGTACATAGGTTAGAAATAAAATTTATAGTTTTTGTTTTAATTTCCTCTCTACCCAGACCTTGAAAAAGGAAAATTGAATAATATAAACTCTGAAACAAATGTCTTATTTGCATATGAACTGATTAAGAAAATGACAGTCTATAATATGAATACAACAAAAGTATGCAAAAAAAAAAAAACAAATAAAAGCTTTTTCAGGATCTGTGCCCTGTGCAAAACAGTGGTGTGATTAAGAACTGAAAAAAATAGTTGAAGCCATTCTTATAAAAAAAAGTGAATAATTAAGAAATTTGGTCTCATTTTTCAAATGCAAAGAATGTAGTTAAAAGGCCCATCTATAAGTATCCTAAAAGACCAGGTCTGGATTTCTAAAGTGAAAATTAACATACTGGGATATTTTTTAAAAATAATTACTCACTAACATTTTTATGTTGACAAAAGGTCATATGCCAATCATTTCCAAAATCTTAAAGAAGACTTCTAGAAAAGATGCCATGTTATTTAAACGCCACTATAGGAATTCAAAAGAGAGACAGGGAAGATCCGTCTTGTGTACACAGGCCAGGACTGGGATGTATAGACATTCCTTTTTCCTAGAGAAGGAAATTTTCCACTTATGTTTTATATACCTAAAAGTGACCGAGGTTGTGTTTTTCATGTAAAAACAGTACCCACCCATCCACGTTGATAGTTTTGAGACAGGTGATACAATTGTCTTTGACAAGGCAAAGGTGTAGTAGCTTAATGTCTATCGGAGGAGCTTGAAGTGAACCATTAAGATCTAGAAACAGCTAGCAAGTTACCACATAAGGTACCCATCATTCGACATTTCATTCTTAAGTATAATTGGAAGCAATCTTTTTAGACACTTCACGTCTTGTATTGATAGGTATCAACAAGTCTCTGGACTTAATTCAACTAAACCAAACCATGTCAAAAGCAGCGCACTTTATAGAATTTATATGTGCTACATATAAATTGGATAAGCCGGCAAGACGATGATGAACTAGGGTAAGCGGTATATGAAATAGTTCTGATTGTTTGCATTCCTTCTAGATCAGAAGTTGAAATGTTATTGAAATAATTCATATGTAACCCTCTTGCTATAAAAAAGACTAAAACAAAGTGATGGGTTCCTCTCCGAAGGGACTCTGCCAGGTTCCACAAGGTGCCAGGGCATCACGGCGCCGACCCCTAAACAACAGCGTATCTCCCCTGCACTGTGCTCATCTTCTGGTCCCAAAACAATGGTTTCAGTCTCCCTCTCGCTCATGCGCCAAAGGTCTCCAAGCTCCGCCCCACATGGTTCACTAAAGGAGTGTCCACCCCCTACATCAAAAATGCTCCAGTCCTCTGAAAACAGGATGACCTGTCCACTCACATAGTCTCCATCCCTACCCCAAAATCCCATAAAAACAACTCTCCAGCTCTGCCTCCTTTGAAGATCTGCAGCCTCCTGCAGCCCTGTAGGGCTGGCAATAAAGGCTTTTTGTTCCCTGTCTTTGTCTCTCAACTACCCAAAAAACCTAACAAGAAGAAACTGTTGTAAACTGTTGTGAAGCTGTTAATATGTATATAAATCACTCAGAGTAACTGAAATACCCTTCACTGTGTGGATACCAAAGAAGGCAGGAAAAGCTTATCTCGGGAGGGCCACGTTTTATACATAATGGAAAGGACAAACACTTAAATTGAGGCAACTTGAGGGTCATCCTATTTAAAAATTCGACACCAAGTTGTTTTAAGATAAATGTAAAAATAAGATAAATGTAAAAAAATGTAAAAATGTTAAAAAAATAATATTTAATTTTCATTAGTTATTTCTATTTTGAATTTTTTATAATTAGAACTTAAAGAAATACTTCAAAATGTTTAATTTATTTGTGTATAACATTATTTTACTTGTATATCAATTTGATTCCATCAAGTCTAACTGTAACTCTTTCTTTCTTCTTTCTTTCTCTCTCTTTCTTTCTTTCTTTCTTTCTTTCTTTCTTTCTTTCTTTCTTTCTCTTTCTTTTGCTCTCTCTTGCTCTTTCTTTCTTTCTTTCTTTCTTTCTCTTTCTTTTGCTCTCTCTTGCTCTTTCTTTCTTTCTTTCTTTCTTTCTCTTTCTTTTGCTCTCTCTTGCTCTTTCTTTCTCTCTTTCTTTCTTTCTTTCTTTCTTTCTTTCTTTCTTTCTTTCTTTC